>CM050213.1:30460000-30547500 GCA_027475355.1 Coilia nasus | reverse complement strand
TAGTAAATGAATACACACAGAAACGAAGACTTTCTTGCAACACATTGCATCAAGAGATGGGCAACAGCATTCTAACCTAAGGGGCAGCCGGTAACAATACTGAAACACTCTAAGGTATCCCCCTTCCACAGTGTCCATACGCTAAGCCCTTATCAGTGACATGAACATTAGCTAAAGTCAGAGCCACCGCTCTGGCTAAAGTCAAGCAGGCAATGAGGCAGACCCGCCTGCTGATTCAAATTGTTTCGGTTGTGTATGGTTTTTACTTCCATTTTATTTATCCTAAGAGACTGAGATGGGGAGTCCATTTTATTTATTGTTTTTGGTTGTTTTGTTTGTTTATTTTGGATATTTAAAATGTTTTCTTTCCAGTGTTAAATATTCTTTAGAAATTAAACTTTATTGATCTTTGAAAGTGTGAACATTGCATTATTATGCATTATCATTATATTAGTTGAAAATGGTCTTCAAATGACATATAATAATACTAGCGCTTATCGCAATCATTTCTGGGACAATTTATTGCACAGCAAAATTTGTTACCGTGACAGGCCTAAGGAAGCCTATTTAAAGCTGCCCCCTGACACACACACACATACACACGCAGACATTTCATAAAGCAGAGAGACAGACAGAAAGTGAGCTTTCACACTTTAACCAGAAATATCTTAAACTCACTCTAATGTCTCCAGTTTGTTGTGTGGAGTCCTAAGGATGTCTAAGAGATGCTGAAATCCTGTATCATGAAGGTCATTGTTGCTCAGATTAAGCGCCTTCAAACTGGAGAACACAGAGCTGGCAGCTGATGCTAAAGCAATACAGCTCTTCTCTGTGAGGTGACACTTGCACAACCTGGAAAAATAGTGACACATCTGATTACTAGACTGACATACCTCTACATATTAGCATTACAAGTAACACATATCTCACAATAAAAACGCAAGCACATTTATATATGCAATTTATATATTACCTTTCTCTCTCTCTCTCTCTCCTTCTCTCTCTCTCTCTCTCTCTCTCTCTCACACACACACACACACACACACACACATTTTATATTTACCCAGTAAAGATTACACATCCATACACCTAACTGTACTAATACAAATGAACACTCTACCTCACTCATTACAATGACACACACACACACACACACACACACACACACACACACACACACACACACAAAGGAGATAAATAATTTGGTCATTAGCACAAACCTCACCTCTGGTAGCAGCTAAAATAACAGACAAAGGTTAGCTTTGTGGCTATGTTGCTATCCTAATCTTGGCACAGTGGCACCACAGCAAGTGGGTAACCCACGGCTTGTCATAAGCTTAGCAACAGTCGTCAAACTAGACCATTTTAAATAGGGCTTAAATCACTGCGTCAGTTTTCAATCCTTTTAACATCACATGTACTCTGCTAAACCATCTAGGGACTGTGTCAAAATATGTGAAAGGGGTCATAAGGTAGTTGTACATATTTAGCACTCACTCTAGCTTCTCCAGTTTGCAATTGGGGTCCTTCAGGAGGTCTGAGAGATGCGTAACTCCTGTATCACAAAATCCATTGCTGGTCAGATTAAGCACCTTCAAAGTGCAGGAAGCTGAGCAGGCAGCCAGAGCTAACGCAGCACAACTTGACTCTGTAAGAGAACACTCAGATAACCTGGGAGGAGAAAAAAAAACATTTGATTGTTACAGCCAATAACCCCATTACAGTCAAATTATTGTGCGTTACTCTAAGCTTCCTTATATTTGAGTCAATCATTTTATATTTTATCCCTACTGTACCCTTGTACACACAGTCAGATATTATAGGTTCATTACAAAAAACACTAACGTCAACATGGCATCAGCACCTGACTAAAACATTCTCTCTCTCTCTCTCTCTCTCTCTCTCACCCTGTATTACTTACAAAGCAGAAATTGACACAGTGATCACTGGTAACAGCCTCTGAAGAACTTCATCTGGATGGAGCACTTCAGTCAGATCTTTTTCTGGTGTCTTTATGTACTTCTGCAGTTCAAAGTCACCCAGCTGCTCTTTTGGCATCTCAAACACAAACTCCCTAGTCCTCCACTCTCCAGGTAACAGCATGACAACAGACAGGGTTCCTGAGTTCCTGTTAATGTCCTCCACTACAGCGTGATGATTCAGCTCATTCAGACAATAGAACAAGTTAATTCTTCTGTCTGAAGTATTCTGGCGAATCTTCTGTTTGACATATTGGACTGCTGGTTCAGAGCTCTGATACTGGCTGCTTGTCTGTGGCAGTGGGACTCTTACAAGATCCTGATTGGATTCGGTGGAAAGACCTAGAAGAAAACGCAGGAAAAGGTCCAGGTGTCCATTCCAGCTCTGTACTGCCAGGTCCACAGCAGTCTTGTGTAAGTCAAGAATCGTCGTGGTTCTGAACAAAGCAGAAAGCTGAGAGGTTTGCTGTTGACTAGACATGTTTCTCTCCTTGTCGATGAAGCACAGAAACGTGTATAAGGCAGCAAGGAACTCCTGAATGCTGAGATGCACAAAGCTGAAGACCTTGCCCTGGTACAGCCCAGACTCCTCCCGGAAGATCTGAGTACACACACCTGAATACACTGATGCCTCTGTGATGTCAATTCCACACACTCTCAGGTCGTCCTCATAGAAGATGAGATTGCCACTCTCAAGCTGTTGGAAAGCCAGTTTCCCCAGTTTGAAAATCATCTCCTCATCTGCCTCTTTTGTTGCTGTGTATTTTCTCTTTTTGATGTTGATTTGAATGATCAGGAAATGTGTGTACATCTGAGTCAGTGTTCTGGGTACTTCTCCTGTCTCTTTTTCACTCAACATTCTCTGCAGAACAGTGGCTGCAATCCAGCAGAAGACTGGGATGTGACACATGATGTAAAGGCTCCTAGATGACTTCAGGTGTGTGATCGTCCTGGTGGCAAGATGCTCATCACTAATTCTCTTTCTGAAGTATTCCTCTTTTTGACGGTCACTGAAACCCCTTATTTCGGTCATTTGATCCACACACTCAGCAGGAATCTGACTGGCTGCCGCTGGTCGGGTGGTGATCCAGAGGAGGGCCGAGGGAAGCAGATTTCCCCTGATGAGGTTTGTCAGCAGCACGTCAAGTGAGGCTGGTTCTGTGACATCAGAACACCTAAGGTTGGAGTTGAAATCAAGAGGAAGTCGACACTCGTCCAGACCATCAAAGATGAACAAAAATGTGTGTTCTGAAGTGGTGAAGAGTTTTGGATCTTTGATTCTTTGGAAGAAATGCTGAATAAGACTTATCAGATTGAGTTCCTTCTCCTTCATCAGGTTCAGCTCTCTGAAGGGAAGAGGAAATATGAAGTGGATATCTTGATTAGCCTTTCCTTCAGCCCAGTCCAGAATGAATTTCTGCACAGAGACTGTTTTGCCAATGCCAGCTACTCCCTTTGTCAGCACTGTTCTGATGGGTTTGTCTTGTCCAGATAAAGGCTTAAAGATGTCACTGCTTTTGATTGGTCTGTCTTGTTCTGCTTGTTGCCAGGATGCTCGCTCTATCTGTCTGACCTCATGTTGATCATTAACCCCCTCTCTTTCCCCTTCTGTGATGTAGAGGTCCGTGTAGATCTTTTGGAGGAGTCTGGTGTCTCCATGAAGTGGTACTCCCTCGATCAGGTGCTGACATTTAGTCTTCAGAGTGAATCTGAGTGTCTCTTGGACCTCTGTCTCCTCTGCTGTCCACCTGAGTCAGTAAAGGAATGACACAAACGTACAGATGGGCATCGTTATAGAACACCTCTATACAGCATCATTGACACTATATACTATCGTTATAGAACACCTCTATACAGCATCATTGACACTATACTATCGTTATAGAACACCTATACAGCATCATTGACACTATATACTATCGTTATAGAACACCTCTATACAGCATCATTGACACTATATACTATCGTTATAGAACACCTCTATACAGCATCATTGACACTATATACTATCGTTCCAGAACACCTCTATACAGCATCATTGACACTATATACTATCGTTAAAATGTTAAGACATGGTTGGAGTGCACATATACACCTGCACACTCACATGCACACATAAACACACAAACACTAAGACAAACACACAAACAAATACATTACAAAAACCTAGAGAGCACACAAAGACCGCAGAGTTATAAAGTAAGTGGCAGAAATCTCACAATAATTAAGAATCCTTAAAAAGTAACCAGCATGTGTTTTAAGATGAGTTACTTATGATCAATACAAATGAGTGTATCATGAGGTCACACACTTATGAGAGAAAAAGTCATGATTTTACTGAGATGAAGCAGGGTCTTGTTCTTTAAATGTGACGACACACATACACACACACACATAGACATACACTCACAGATAGACATACACTGTCACACACACACGCACACACACACACACACACATACACAGACATACACTCACACATAGACATACACTGTCTCTCTCACACACACACAAACACACACATAGACATACACTCACACATAGATATAAAATGTCTGACACACACACACACACAGACACACATAGACATACACCCACACATAGACATACACTGTCTCTCTCACAAACACACACATACACACACACACACACACACAAACAAATGAACAAACCAGCATGTGCTGTTAGATCTAGTAACCATGGCAAACACAAAAGCATGTAACATGATGTCAGAGAAAAAAGATTTTACTGTGGCATAGCAGAGTCTTGTTCTTTAAACTTGATGATTCTGTCCATGGACTTGTCACTCTTCATGGACACACAGCTGGGTGTAGGGGAGTGGCATCTCTCCTCCTGATCTGGCCTGCAGACACACACACCAGACTCAGCTTCACAATGACCAGAGCTGCTCTGATGAGGATGACAGCTATGTGGCTACTGGTTCTTTCAATGCTGGTTTGAAATGTAACACATTGTGCACATAAACACACTTTTGACAGATGCACACACATACACACTTATACTGTACATACACACACACACATAGACATACACTGTCACACACAAACACATACACACACACACACACACAAACACACACACACAGACATACACATAGACATACACTGTCAGACAAACACACACATACATACACACACACACCCACACACAAACACACACATACACATAGGCATACACTGTCACACACACCACACACACAAACAAATGAACAAACCAGCATGTGCTGTTAGATCTAGTAACCCTGTCAAACACAAAAGCATGTAACATGATGTCAGAAAAGATTTTACTGTGGCATAGCAGAGTCTTGTTCTTTAAACTTGATGATTCTGTCCATGGACTTGTCACTCTTCATGGACACACAGCTGGGTGTAGGGGAGTGGCATCTCTCCTCCTGATCTGGCCTGCACACACACACACCAGACTCAGCTTCACAACAACCAGAGCTGCTCTGATGAGGATGACAGCTATGTGGCTACTGGTTCTTTCAATGCTGATGTTAAATATAGCACATTTTTCACACTAACACACGTTTGGCAGATACACACACACACATAGACATACACTCACATATAGACATACACGGTCACACACACACACGCACACACACACACACACACACACACACGCACACACACACACACACACAGACATACACTGTCTCTCTCTCACACACACACATAGACATACACTCACACATAGACATACACTGTCATACACACACACACACACACATACACAGACATACACTGTCACACACACACACACACATACATACACACACATACACATAGACATACACTCACACATAGACATACACACACACATACACATAGACATACAGTCACACACACACACACACACACACACACACACAAACAAACCAGCATGTGCTGTTAGATCTAGTAACCATGTCAAACACAAAAGCATGTAACATGATGTCAGAGAAAAAAGATTTTACTGTGGCATAGCAGAGTCTTGTTCTTTAAACTTGATGATTCTGTCCATGGACTTGTCACTCTTCATGGACACACAGCTGGGTGTAGGGGAGTGGCATCTCTCCTCCTGATCTGGCCTGCAGACACACACACCAGACTCAGCTTCACAACGACCAGAGCTGTTCTGATGAGGATGACAGCTATGTGGCTAATGGTTCTTTCAATGCTGGTTTGAAATGTAACACATTGTGCACATAAACACACTTTTGACAGATGCACACACATACACACTTATACTGTACATACACACACACACACACACATACACATCGACATACACTGTCATACACAAACACATACACACACACACACACACGCACACACATAGTTATACACATAGACATACACTGTCAGACAAACACACACATACACACACACACACACACACACACATACACATAAGCATACACTGTCACACACACATACACACACACACACACACCAGGGGCATCGCCAGACATATTTTACTGGGGCACATGCCCCAGTATTGGTCTGTAGTGCCCCAGTATAAATTTCACCAGTAAAAAAAAAAACTTTGACTCACTTTAGACTTTTAGGTCTACATGACATAATCTACAGAATTCGCACACAGCTACTCAATATTTCAACTCATTGCTACTTTATTCCCTCCATACACAATGCACACGTGGCTACTTTATACGGTAATTTATTCACGCGACTTTGGCTGTGACTTAACGTCTAACAACGGTGTCTGAGCGCTATTTCTTTCCACCTGTCTTACAGGTCAGTACCGGGTAAATTGCCCAATGTTCTTTGTTTTCACCCCTGTGTCGCCATTTCCACGTGGATTTAAATGTTACAACTTTACTTTTTACGTTTAATGTATGAGGCAGCTGTCATGCAAGCTAATTCTGGCCGTAAACTGAAGTAGCCTACTGGAGACGTTAGCTGCTGTCATTTAGCTAACTGGCATATGCCTATTATCGGTGTTGATTTATGTAAGGGTTAGCCTAGCACTGTGAGCTCCCACAATCGGTTTCTGGAGATTGCTATCTTACATCTACGATGTTTGGTGAGCATATCAACATAGTCTGGTATGATTGTTTAGTTTGAAGCACTATTTATGTTTTTTTATGATAAATAAGTGCTAAGAATGTTTTTGCTTTGAGCGCTTGCATTAATTGTCTGTGCCCCAGCTGTGCCCCAGTACAGTAATAGGACTAGTGACGCCCCTGACACACACACATACACATACACTCACAAATAGGCATACACTATCACACACATAAACATACACTCACACATAGACATACACTGTCACACACACACATAGACACACACACACACACACACACACACACATAGACACACACACACACACACACACACACACACACACAAAACACAAAACACAAAACATAAAACACTCACACAAACAACCAAACAAACCAGCATGTGTTGTGAGATTTAGTAACCATATTTAAACACAAATGGGTGTAACATGATGTCAGAAAAGATTTTACTGTGGCATAGCAGAGTCTTGTTCTTTAAACTTGATGATTCTGTCCATGGACTTGTCACTCTTCATGGACACACAGCTGGGTGTAGGGGAGTGGCATCTCTCCTCCTGATCTGGCCTGCAGACACACACACCAGACTCAGCTTCACAACGACCAGAGCTGTTCTGATGAGGATGACAGCTATGTGGCTACTGGTTCTGTCAATGCTGGTTTGAAATGTAACACAATGTGCACATAAACACACTTTTGACAGATGCACACACATACACACTTATACTGTACATACACACACACACATAGACATACACTGTCACACACAAACACACACACACACACACACACACACAGACATACACATAGACATACACTGTCAGACAAACACACACATACATACACACACACACACACACACACACACACACACACATACACATAAGCATACACTGTCACACACACACACACACACACACACACACACACAAACAAATGAACAAACCAGCATGTGCTGTTAGATCTAGTAACCATGGCAAACACAAAAGCATGTAACATGATGTCAGAGAAAAAAGATTTTACTGTGGCATAGCAGAGTCTTGTTCTTTAAACTTGATGATTCTGTCCATGGACTTGTCACTCTTCATGGACACACAGCTGGGTGTAGGGGAGTGGCATCTCTCCTCCTGATCTGGCCTGCAGACACACACACCAGACTCAGCTTCACAACAACCAGAGCTGCTCTGATGAGGATGACAGCTATGTGGCTACTGGTTCTTTAAATACTGATGGTCTGATGGACTCTGGTGGTTGTGTGAGCTAGTCTGTGTGCTTGTGGGCATTAGTCCATGGTGGGCATGTGGGAGAGAGTTTCCCAGTGCATGGAAAATAAACCTTACAAAAACGAAAATGAAGGGAAAATTCTCTATAATTTCAGTGCGTTTTAGTTAGTTTTGTAAGCGCCCAGTACAGTTTCAGTTAGTTATCGTTTTTTTCTTTTAATTTTAGTTTTTATTTATTTCAGTTAACGAAAATGTTTTTTCAATTTTAGCTTCCGTTATTTCGTTAGTTTTCGTTAACTATAATAACCTTGATACACACAATCACACACATACTCACACAAAAACATGCACACACACATAAACAAACAAACAAACCAGCATGTGCTGTTAGATCTAGTAATCATGTCAAACACCAAACAAACCAGCATGTGCTGTTAGATCTAGTAACCATGTCAAACACCAACGCATGGCCTGCAGACACACACACCAGACTCAGCTTCACAACGACCAGAGCTGCTCTGATGAGGATGACAGCTATGTGGCTACTGGTTCTTTCAATGCTGGTTTGAAATGTAACACATTTTGCACATACACACACTTTTGACAGATGCACACACATACACACTTATACTGTACACACACACACACACACACACACACACACACACACACACACACACACACACACATACACATAGACATACACTGTCATACACAAACACATACACACACACATAGTTATACACATAGACATACATTGTCAGACAAACACACACATACATACACACACACACACACACACACACACATACACATAGGCATACACTGTCACACACACATACACACACACACACACACACACACATACACATACACTCACAAATAGGCATACACTATCACACACATAAACATACACTCACACATAGACATACACTGTCACACACACACATAGACACACACACACACAGACACACACACGTACACACACACACACACACACACACACACACACACACACACACACAACAAACAACACTCACACAAACAACCAAACAAACCAGCATGTGTTGTGAGATTTAGTAACCATATTTAAACACAAATGGGTGTAACATGATGTCAGAAAAGATTTTACTGTGGCATAGCAGAGTCCTGTTCTTTAAACTTGATGATTCTGTCCATGGACTTGTCACTCTTCATGGACACACAGCTGGGTGTAGGGGAGTGGCATCTCTCCTCCTGATCTGGCCTGCAGACACACACACCAGACTCAGCTTCACAACGACCAGAGCTGCTCTGATGAGGATGACAGCTATGTGGCTACTGGTTCTTTAAATGCTGGTTTGAAATGTGACACATTGTGCACGTAAACACACTTTTGACAGATGCACACACACACACATGTACACACGCACACACACAAACACACACACACACACACACACACACACACACACATAGACATACACATAGACATACACTGTCAGACAAACACACACATACATACACACACACACACACACACACACGTACACTCACAAATAGGCATACACTATCACACACATAAACATACACTCACACATAGACATACACTGTCACACACACATACACACACACACACACACACACACACACACACACACACACACACACACACACACACACACACACACACACACACAAAACACAAAACACAAAACACAAAACACTCACACAAACAACCAAACAAACCAGCATGTGCTGTTAGATCTAGTAACCATGTCAAACACAAATGGGTGTAACATGATGTCAGAGAAAAAAGATTTTACTGTGGCATAGCAGAGTCTTGTTCTTTAAACTTGATGATTCTGTCCATGGACTTGTCACTCTTCATGGACACACAGCTGGGTGTAGGGGAGTGGCATCTCTCCTCCTGATCTGGTCTGCAGACACACACACCAGACTCAGCTTCACAACGACCAGAGCTGCTCTGATGAGGATGAAAGCTAAGTGGCTAATGTTCCTTTAAAGGAGAACTAAGGTGTAAAATGAAAATTGGCAAGTTAAAACATCATACAGAGTTGGTATGTGTACTGAGGAGCAAAATTGATATAGCCTGTTGCATTCAGAGTTTAACTATTTTTTATCGTTTGTCCCAGAAGGCTAACAATGAAAGTGGTAGGTGCCCTTAGACAAAGCATGACGACTACACTATTTTTAAACCATTAAAACAGCTTGAAAAAACTCCACACTCGATCGGTAGTACAACAAAGGCCCTGGTATTAAAAATGAGGTACTGAGAACTTTGTAAGTGTACACAACATTTATTAATAAAACAGTTTTGACAGGCAGTACCTTGCTGTAGTTTCTCATTGCCACCATGATGAAAGTCCGCACAAGTCGATTGACTAACACGAACCAGCAGGAAGAATAGGAGGAGAGGTAGTACAATCGACTTGTTTTGACTTTCATCATGGCGGCGACAACTGCAAACTACTGCATGTAAGAAAAGTTTTTTAAATAAACGTTGTGTACAATTGCAATATCCTCAGCGCTTTGTTTTGAATGCCAGAGCCTTTGTTGTACTACCGATGGAGTGTGGAGTAAGAATAGGGCAATTCCCCAAAACTCAAATCAGTGGGGCATCTTGGGTTTGTTCCATTATAAGTTGTACAAAATGCTTAACTGCTTGAACCAGAGGGAGAACTCTGTACTAAAAAGAAAAATGCATGATGTATTAAAGACGTTATGGGCCCTATATGGCCCGCACATCAAACAAACAAAGCTATGGGCTGGCTTCTCAACGATGTGCCAAAAGGTTTCATGGTAAACAACTTCCTGTCTCCTGGTAAACAACTTCCTGTCTACTGCACTTCTCTTCCCAGATGATACAAAAGAAGCTGATTTCCATGTAACACTCAGTCTAAACCTATGTCTCTATACAAGTGTAACACTAAATCACTGTGACCAAAGCCAGAGTAATAATTCAGGGACAAGGGCGTATAAACTACAGGTACACATCACACCTTTGTCCAAATGTAAAATTACGAACTACATGTGTGAACAATAGTTCACAATTCCACTCGTTACCTGTGTGGTGTGCCGTGATGATGACATACTGGTTTGTGGCACAACATGTCCAACCATCAACAGTAATCACACTGCACAAACACACATATACACACACACACATGCATGCACACAAACACACACACACACACACACACACACACACACACACAAACACACACACACACACACACACACACACACACACACACACACACACACACACAACCCTAACCCTAGATGACATACTGGTTTGTGGCACAACATGTCCAACCATCAACAGTAATCACACTGCACAAACACACACAAACACACACACACACTGAAACACACACACACACACACACACACACACAGACACACACAAACACACACACACACACACCCTATCTTGTGAAGCTGGATTAATCAGTCACAATAAATAGCAGGGCATGTAACATCATGATACCACAAACTACAGGAAATAGAGCCACAATCTTACTGTCCAACTAAGGAGTCTTCCTCTTGAAATGTGTTTAATGTGTCCATGTTGTCGAACCACATGGGCACACAGCTGGAGCCCTGAGAGTGTGACGTCCTTGCAGAAGTCCCTGCTTGTCATTGTCGCCTGTCCGGTAGTTCCCTCATCACAACTGTTGCGCAGTTTGCTTCCACTTTCAAGGTCAAAGTCTCACAGTGAGTCTCTGAATCAGAAACAAAAACACTCAAACACACACAGGATACTCAGTGTTGTTTGATTCATCTGCAGACGTGAAAGGTGGCTGGCTTTCTCACTGACTGCAAAAGTATTCAGTACAGCAGTCGTCTTATGCCTCCCTACCATTCACTCACGGCTGTGTGTCTTCCCCTTTTCCTTGTTTTTCAACATGGAGCTGCGCCGAGCCAGTGGGTGGAGACAGATGGGGGAGGGGGTAGATTTAGAGATTTGTCTTTTAACTTGTGTCGAAATCTTATATGTGTGTGTGTGTGTGTGTGCGTGTGTGCGTGCGTGTGTGTGTGTGTGTGTGTTTGCGTGCGTGCATGCGTGCGTGTGTGTGTGTGTGTGTGTGTGTGTGTGTGTGTGCATGTGTGTGTGCGTGTATGTGTGTGTGTGTGTGTGTGTGTGTCGGCGTGTGTATTGGTGCATGAGTGTGAGACCCAGTCTTGGTTACCTAAGCAAACTTGTTTTGCTGGATTTTTGTGGCAGACTTGGTAAAGCTTATCAGATAAAAGCTAAAAGAATTGTTCTGTTTTGTCATGGATGTTAGATGCAGATGCTAATGTGTGTGTGAAGGACTGGATAACTGCAGTGTTATATTGTGCAGGGGGTATTTCAGGAACACACCTTAGTGATAGGCCTTGCTATATTAGCCAAGACTATGACTTAAACTTGCCTTATGGATGTGCTTCATCATTCACCACTCACTCCTGCTGAGTTTAGCCATCTCTTCTAACCCACAACCTTGGAATGTCCCCACGGTTAGGTAAACATTTGAATTCTAAGCTTTTTCTTCTTCTTCTCCTTCTCCTTCTTCTTCTTCTAGTAATAATAATAATAATAATAATAATAATAATAATAATAATAATAATAATAATAATAATAATAATGTTGTTGTTGTTGTATATGGCACATCACATGGCATTGTTTTCCATTTGTTATCCAGCATGAAAAAACAACAATATTAAGATGTATTGTTTTGTTGTCCTGACCTTAATTTAGTGAAAATTAAAGTGAAAATAATTAGTTTTGAGCTTTGACAAAATTCTATTAGTCAACATAGAGGACAGTTTTTATCCAACAGTCACACAGTTCAAAACTACCTTATTGCAGAGACTCATTTTAAGTCAACATAGATGCAAACCATAATGTCAGATGCAGGCGTCCAAAAGGACCTTTGTCTGTGTTCTGCTGCCCTCTTGAGGTCAATTACGACATTTATGAAACTAACTCCTAATAAGGTTCTGGGCATAGAGTTGAATACAATACTAGAGTGGACACGGCATTTGCTGACCACACGGGAAAACGTCCGACGCGGCCCCCATCTTGCGTGTGCTAGGCACTCAATGTAAATAAGCGTAGAATGGACCCACCTCTGTCAAAAACAGCTTTGTTCTGTGAAAATATCCACTGACACACTATACAATGATGATATTTGAAATGCCTGACTCTATATGTACGTAAATCGTATCAAAGAAAACGATAATTCGTTGAATTGAATATACTAGCTAATATAAAATATCAATTTATTATACAAATCGATATTTGTGTACCTTACTCAGCACTGGGAGGGCTATAGGATTCCCGGCCAGCCGGCAGTCGCAAGATGGCGGCCACGATTGCCATGAGCAGTGCGCCTGTGTCCACTCTAGTATTGTATTCAACTCTATGGTTCTGGGCATCTATGCTTCAATATCTAATTTTTCATTTTCATAGACCATTATGCATGCATGACAAAACACAGACACACATGCACAGGCACGCACACTGTTGTAAGCTCAGCAAAACCTTTTTATTGAAAATTATAATAAATCTTTGAAGATTAAAATTACATAACAGTCAGCCCTTCAACAGTGTTTAAAACATTGAATCCATACAGTGAATGATGGTGAGACAGCAGACTACAGATGTCAGTGTAGCTCATGCTGGTGTCTTTACTGGTGAAACAGCAGACTACAGATGCCAGTGTAGCTCATGCTGGTGTCTTTACTGGTGAAACAGCAGACTACAGATGTCAGTGTAGCTCATGCTGGTGTCTTTACTGGTGAAACAGCAGACTACAGATGCCAGTGTAGCTCATGCTGGTGTCTTTACTGGTGAAACAGCAGACTACAGATGTCAGTGTAGCTCATGCTGGTGTCTTTACTGGTGAAACTGGTGAAACAGCAGACTAGATATGCCAGTGTACCTCATGCTGGTGTCTTTACTGGTGAAACTGCAGACTACAGATGTCAGTGTAGCTCATGCTGGTGTCTTTACTGATGAAACAGCACAGACCACAGATGTCTTTCCACTCTTACTGAGGCCTTCACTGGTAGGATTCTCAGAAGAGAGGTAGAATTTAGGAAAGGAAAGACTCTCTCAGTGAAAGTGTGTGTGAAAGTGTGTAGGTGGGTGTTACTATCAGGGTCAGAGAATGACAGCTTTCCTCTGTCCCAGTCCAGCTGCACTCTGATCCTCTGGAGTTTCTGCTGAGTTCTTCTGAGTTTCTGAGATCACAACAGGCCTGTGTGTGTGTGTGTGTGTGTGTGTGTGTGTGTGTGTGTGTGTGTGTGTGTGTGTGTGTGTGTGTGTGTGTGTGTGTGTGTGTGTGTGTGTGTGTGTGTGTGTGTGCGTGCGTGGGTGTGTGTGGCAAAGGCAGGGCTGGGGGCTAATTTGCTGTATAGTCGGCAGAGATATGCACACCAACAATAAGCAAATACAAAACACACTCACAACACAAACACACACACAGACATGAGAACACTGAAACATAAATACTGACAGGCACTTAAAACACTCAACAAGAAGTATTTAAAAAAGGGGGAACTCTGAGAATGGGGGGATTGGGGTCAGCTAAAATTGCCTGAGCTTCTCTGAGGCACCTGGTCACTTCTGGTTACTGCTTACTTCTGTTCCATGTCATATTTGGGGAGAACAGAAGATCACACACATTATGTGCACACACACACACACACACACACACACACACACACACACACACACACACACACACACACACACACACACACCTTTAATCTTCCCCCTAATTACTAAAAACTATGCACACACCGAGCTATGCCCCCTAAATTCACGACACACTTGACTGCTCTACAGAATTTGGAGTGTAATTCCAAGCAAAACCACCATGTGGCAGTATTGTTTTATTACTCTGAGACAACAGCTATACAGCATGATCTATCTGTGACAAAAAAACTTAACTATCTGTAAATCATAGCTAAAAGCATTTTTGTGAGAGATATTTCTTCAATGCAGGAGAAAGCAAAAATAAGATGTTTTGTTTTACCAGATTAGAATCAACTGAAGTTTATTAATTCTGAGCAGACACCAGAGAAAGCCAAGAAGCTCATGTGCATGACAGTGATGTGGGGCAGTGGATTGACACTAAGATTCAAAACTAAACCATGACACAGACAAGAACATTACATGCAAAAAAGAAAGACAAATGTAATACGAAATTAAAGACAAATATAATGTCATTAGAAAGCAAACACAAATGAAAGACGAATGTATAAGAAATTAAGACAAATGTAATGTCATTAGAAATTAAAGACAACTATGTCATTATAAATGAAAGGCAAATATAATGGCACTAGAAATTAAAGACAAATGTGTCATTATAAATTAAAGACAAATGTGTGATTAGAAATTAAAGACTATTTGGCCTCTGAGCCCTCACTAATGACTGACCCTGGATAAGTGGCCCTGACCATTATGACATCATGGGTAATTATAAAGAAGTATAACATGATACAGCTGGAGAATACCAGCACCAGTTTTACATCACCACATAATCACACAGCTGTCTATGATTAGTTTAACACGTACGATGCAGAGAACCTCTGTGGGTTTTATGTCTGTAAATCAGCCCTAGTGCAGACACTATCAGCTCTAACTGTGCTGCTCTACTCTTACTGACGCCTTCACTGCTAGGATAATTAGAGGGCAGAGTTTACAGCTAATATTAAAGTACGAAAACATAATGCAATGTCATCAGAAATTAGAAACAAATATGTCATTAGAAATTAAAAAAAACAAATGTGTCATAAGAAATTAGAGTCAAATGTGTTGTCGTTAGGAATTCTCTATTTGTCCTCTGAGCCTTCACTAATGTCTGACCATTATGGCATCAAGGACAACTGTAGGGGGAGCATAGTGATGACTAATATACAGTAGCTCTCTCAGTGGGGGGGGGGGGGGTAGAGTGGGTTGGGGCAGGTGGGGCAGGTGGAGTGGGGTGGAAGGGGGTGGGCCTGGGGGGCAGTTAAAGTGGGTTGGGGCAGGTGGTGTGGGTTGGGGCAGAGTGACAGACAGACAGACACACACACACACAGACACACACACTCACACACACACGTACAGTGCACAAACACATTAGCAGACAGACAGACAGACAGACAGACACACACACACACACACACACACTCACTCACACACACACACACACACACACACACACACACACACACACACACACACACACACACACACACACACACACACACACACACACAGCACCAGTCTTATTTCTGATGTTGTACTGTAACTGCAGCCTTCACTGGTAAGATCCTCAAGGGACAGTTGGTAGGGACAGTGCAGAAATATGGAAACACTCTCTCAGTGAAAGTGTGTGCGAAAGTGTGTAGGTGTGTGTTATGATCAGGGTCAGAGAATGACAGCTCTCCTCTGTCCCAGTCCAGCTGCACTCTGATCCTCTGGAGTTTCTGCTTCACTGTGAGGAGAGTGTGGAAATGTGGCGGGGCACGTGCTTCATATATACCTTTGTCATTATACACATCCCACCGCCCACTCATTAAGTTATAGTCTCCCTTCCTCTGGGCAGACTCTGTCATCACACCCACACCCCAGTCATTATTCTCCCAGACCTCCACATCCCAGCAGTGTGTCCCTGAGTTAAAGCCCTCAGAGCCCAGGACACTGGCATACAGATCAAATCTCTCTGGGTTACCAGGAAGCTGCTGTCTCTCATCACCCCATCTCACACTGGTCAGATCCTCAGACAGGATGAGTATTGGGTGTGCAGTGTTGGGATCCAGAGTGACAGGAGCTGCAGAGAGGAGGAACACACACATGAGCTGTGTGTTAGGGATGTGAATGATGGTTTTTAATAATAGCAGGGTGTCTGTGTGTGTGTGTGTGTGCGTGTGTGTGTATGTGTATGTGTGTGTATGTGTGTGTACTCACTGTATTGTACAATCTCCTGCATCTTCTCCCAGACTCTGAACTTCAGGTTGCCCAGGTGCTTTGCCACATTGATCAGAGCTCCTGAAAGCCTCTCTGGATCCTGCAGTGTGCACTGGGCTCTGGAATAACATTCAGGAGTCAGTGCTGCTGTGGGTTTGGGTTCAGAACCACAGAGAAGAGAGAGACAGGAGGCACATCACTCACCTTTCCACTGTGCTCTTGTAGTCCTAAAATAAATGAGCAAAACACAAAATATAAATAATTCATATTATTGAGGCTTGATATTTATATTATCCTTAACATAAACATATAATAAATATACAAACTTTGAATATGACATTATGCATTACTATTGCTATGTCAGCATTTCCAGAACACAATTAATATTAAAAGCAAAACCTTGCCAGGAATTTTCCTACACTGTTATGTTTATTAATCGTGAGTGTTGACCACGTGGAGTATGAAGAGGTTGTTACTTAGTAACCCTTCATGGAACTGCATCATATATTACACTGTATAATTACATTATTGTACCTTGTATTGGTTAATAATGAGAATATTATAGTATGTACATGATGTGAAAAGTCATAATCAGAAATTACATGCTTATGTGACATTAAATGTTATTTTTTACAACAGAACTGGTTCTTACCTGCAGGAATATGACATCATCAGCTTTCATCTGCTCTTCTATGGCTCTGATTGTGTCTGAAAGAGATGAGATCTCTCTGCTCATCTTCTCAATCTTCTTCTTCATCATCTGACTCTTCTGCTCCTCTTCCTCCCTCAGTGCAGCTATCCTGGCTGTCTCTTCATCTCGTAGAAACTGGTGAAGCTTCTCAAACTCCTCCTTGATCCGTGTCTCTGTGTGCTGGACCTGAGTCTGTGTTAACACATGCACACACACATGCACAAAGACACACACACACACAGACGCACGCACACATGCACACACACACACACGCACGCATACACACACACACCCCCACACACACGCACGCACACACACACATACACAGTGATAACAACTGTAGCAATACTGGTCTTTATAGTTGGAAACCCCAGGTGGTGCCTCGATACTCCACTTTAATGTAAATGTTAATTACGACTGGTCTATTACTGAAGATCCTGGTCTCACCTTAATGTGTGCAGCTGTTTGGTCACAGATGAGTTTAACTTTTTCAAATGTCTTCAGTTTGTTCCCCAGGGGCTCCAATTTGATCTTTAGATCCTCCTGAAGTATACAGGTGTTACAGTACATGAGTGAAAAATTAACTGAACTGTAATTAAGAAATTCACTGGTTATGTGGGCAACATATGCAAACGTAATCGCTAATTCACAAATCATAACGCACATCATGTGCAACAGTGTGAAGGTGCTTCTATGTCATTTGAACATTATACCTTAAAGTCTAGTGCAGCCTCATTGATGGGACTGAAGTTGTGGCTTCTGTGTAGTTTTGAGTCCCGACACACCACACACACAGGATGTTTATCCGTCAGACAGAAGAGCTTGAGTTTCTCACTGTGCAGACTGCAGAGCACCTCAGACCCTGCTGAAGCTCTCCGACTTGTCTCCTGTAAGAACGCCTCACAGAGGTTCTTTAATGTTAGACTGAGTGGTGGATGCTCCATTGATGATCTCCTCCTGCACACCGGACATTCCCTGCATCCCTTAGTGTCCCAGAACTGCTGCAGACAAACTTTACAGATGCTGTGACTACATGAGAGGACAACTGGATCCTTGAAGATGTCACAGCAAACAGGACAGGAGAAATCCTCTTCAGAGAAAGATTTACACGCCATAGTCTACTGTACTCCTAGTTGACGCTGCAGCAACTTGTTTTGTTTCACTTTCAAGTCCAGACTTTCAAAATCACATTCACAGTTCAGTCAGCTGAAAATGAACACAGCATTATAACTCCACAGGGTTGTCAGGCTTATTTACAACCAACCAAAGGGTGCTTACTTTGTTAGTAAAAAAAATGTTGGTTGCAAACTACTCACCTTTTTTAAAGTTCCCACAGATAAAGACGATCGCTGCTGTCTATCAGCCTTCACTCCCCACTTCCTCATTCAACACAGGCGAGCAAGAGGGAGGGACTGTGGAGAATTCTGGTTGGCCAACACTGTTATGACACACACACACACACACACACACACACACACACACACACACACACACACACACACACACACACACACACACACACACACACACACACACACACACACAGGTAGGAGGGTGGTGGTTACAAACTCGTTGGTCAGGTTCATGTGCCCAAGTCAGTTTTATTGTCAAAACCGTATGTGCAGGTCATACACAGGATTTAAAATGGCAGCGCTCCCTAGGCCCACAGTGTTACACTAAACATCTTTCATTAACATGAGTAAAAACTTTTATATAATACATATGTAGCTGATTTGAAGTGCAGGTGTGAGTCCAGTAGTGTGTAGGCTGGTAGACAGTGTGAGTGGGTAGTTCCGGGGAGGTGTTCAGATGGGTGGGTTTAATGGGGGGGTTCAGCGGAAAGGGGGGGGGGGGGGGTGAAAGAGGGGGTGTTCAGAGGTAGAAGGGGGGTGGGGGAAATGTTCAGAGGGAGGAGTGAAGTGAATAATGGGGTGGTGAATGAGGAGGTGTTCGAGGGGGGTGTTCCGAGGGAGGAGTGGGGTGAAGTATGGGGGGAGTGAATGAGGGGGTGTTTGAGGGGGGTGTTCAGAGGGAGGGGGTGAAGAATGAGGGTTCAGAGGGAAGAGGGAGAGTGAAGGTCTAGTTTGTGTGTGGGGGGTCAGAAGGGGGAGGGCAGGGAGAGCATTCAAGTCATCTAGTGCAAAGCCATCTCGTTCAGAGACTGATTGTTGTGTGCATGTGCGTAGCCATCTAGTGGTGTAATGGTGGTATTGCCTTAGTAGCCATCTAGTGGTGTAATGGTGGTACTGCCCCATTGGTACAACACATGGCCTCACCGCAGGAAGGATGCATTTCAGGACTTTTGTGTGTGTGCACTTGTGTGTGTGTGTGTGTGTGTGTGTGTGCATGTGTGTGTGTGTGAGTGTGTGTGGGTGTGATTGTGAGTGTGTGTGTATGTGTGTGTGTGTGTTTGTTTTCAGAGTGTGACTGTGAATGTGTTTGTGAGTGTGAATGTGAGTGTTCGTGTCTGTGTGTGTGAGCGTGTGTGTGGGTGTGAGTGTAAGTGTGTGTGTGTGTGTGTGTCTTTGTGCTTATGCGTGTGAGAAAGACAGCAGCTAAATATGATTCCAAAGTTCAGGGAGACAGCTAATGAATGTGTGTGTGTTTGTTTGTGTGTGTGTTTGTTTTCTGAGTGTGACTGTGAGTGTTTGTGTCTGTCTGTGTGTGTGTGTGTGTGTGTGTGTGTGTGTCGGTGTGAGTGTGAGTGTGTGTGTGTGTGTGTGTGTGTGTGTATGTGTCTTTGTGCTTATGCATGTGAGAAAGACAGCAGCTAAATATTGATTCCAAAGTTCAGGGAGACAGATAGAGAGGATAGAGAGAGTGGGAGGGGTGGGGGTGTAACTCATGAGATGTTTGTGTGAATGGTTTATGTTTGCACTGCTACAGTTATTTACAGGTTGGATTAGAAGTTAAACAAACCTGGCACTTCAGACTACTGATATATTGTTCTTTAATGATATATGCATAACATTTTGTATTGATATGGATTTCATGTAATAATGAAATATAATAATTACTTCAAAATTAATTTTTAATCAGTGTTTGTCAAGGAGGGGAAGCAGGGTGCTCAGTTCACTGAACTTTTGTAACACTGAATCTTTTGCCAACAAGGTAACACTCGGGATAGTCAAAACCTCCCCTAAGTTTGTTTTACACAACTCATAACTCCACAGCTCTTTTCTTTTTTATTTATTCATAGATGCTGTGCCGGAATAGCAGGTATTGCACACACCCTTGGCAACGGTTGCTATGCAAGGAAGAACCCTGATCTCTTTGGCCGGATTCTAGAACCTGTTGACTGGCATTCCTCTCCTCGGCCAAGTAAACTCTGATGAAAACAGTCCAGGTGCTCTCAAAATAACACAGTTACAACACTTTCACTTCTCTTCTCAGGAAGCTATCAGATATCTCAACCACAACATGTTTACTAGGAAAAACACAGCTTAAAAGACTACTTTTAATAAATAAATACAAACATAATTACGCACATATGTGGATAAATACATAAACACTTGGAAAAGTGTCAAACTATCCACAGGATGTACATCATGAAAGTAAAATACCATTTTGACATTTTAAACCAAATGTTTAATACAACTCGTACTTAGGAAAGATACTTGGGGAGATTCTGGTAAGGCATTTTTTATTTTCCATAAATAGATTTTACCTACATTACTGCATTATACAGCAAAAAATATGCAACCCAAATCTTATTTTGGTTTGTGGTGCTGGGGGCAGGGAGTAAAGTTAAAAGATAAATACATGTAAACATTTCTAGGTCACAGAGTCTTGAGACAACATCCTTGAGGCCCCTCCCCCTGTCGTGGGTGACATCACAGCAGAGGTGTGGCCTGAGGCAGTCACTGATGCAAACAGCGATGACAGCACCGTCCCTCAAGCATATCACGCAAGATCACATCAGCACAACGAGGTAAGCTGGGGTTTTTCGCTGACTACGGAGCTGTGCCTTCGCATGTGTGTCACACCTGTGTGTAATCTTACACAGAATATTAATTGGAAGAAAATTATTTAAATTTCACTCAGGGCAATTCTTTGTGTCCACACAGGATGGAGGGAGCATGGTAGCCCAGGGGAGGTGTGTACGGTAGAATAATCTCACGCGTGTCTGTGTACGAGCAAACATCTCCATGTGTCTGAGGAACCAGGACTTCTCTCCTGGGGGGACACCTTCAGTGCAGCCAGGGCCATGGGGTAGACTCTGGATCTCTCCAGTACATCCAGGGCCATGGAGCAGGCTCTGGATCTCTCCAGTACATCCAGGGCCATGGAGCAGACTCTGGATCATTCTGCTGTGTCTGACCACCTGTGCAACTCCGGCCGCAGCATGGGGTGAGTGGTCGTCCCATGTATCACTATGCAGAGCAGCTAGTTTGGTTAATGTGCTATGCAGTACATTGTATGTGTTACGTGTAATGCACTGTGCGGTATGTTGAGATAAACTCCTGAAGAGTGTCCACATTTTATAACTGTTTGTAAATATCTGAAAATATAGCCTACCTTTTAATATCTGGATAGTAACGTGAAAGCCCAGCTGTGTTTGCAAAGATGTACTCTTTGTTTCTTGTGAATAAAGGGTTTATAACTGCATGAAGTACAGTGATGCTTTCATAAGGGCAGTAGTAGTCAGGCTGCTAAGCAAGCACAGATACATTCCTCAGCCAGAACACAAGAACAGCAATCACACAAGCTTAGGGGAGTGCAACGTAAACATGAAGTAGGCTAACTTTAGCATGCATCGTACCTGATATTCATGAACCTATCCTATCTGACCACGGAAGGTGGTACAGTGGAATCTTACCTGTGGTGACGAGTCTCGCTTATGTAAACAATGACATGAAGGGCTTGTTTGAAATAACTAGCTGGCTGAGTGGCTGACTTAAAGCAATGCATCCTGGACTCAAAATAGTCAGGCCTTTGGACAATCTCGTTCGAATGTCACCACACCGTGGTACGACCCATGTGGTACGATGACGTTTGCACAAGATTGTCCACATTGTCACTATTTCAAGTCCAGAACGCATTGCTTTAAGCCAGCCACTCATCCTGCCAGTCATTTCGAACAAGCCCAAATCTCACTGATGGCTATGCAAGTAGGCAGCTGTCATTGCATGGTTGCACAATCAGATTTATACACACCTCTGGACAACTGTGTTTATCACACCTGCAGCACAAATACAACAGGTGTGCTCACCTGGCCAGTGTTGGCTGTTCTCCGTTACAGACCTCCACACTCTCGAAATCCAGAAGACCATCCACCGAGACCCCCACAATGGCCTGCAGTTCTTCCAGTCAACCCTCTTTGACGGAGAGATCATCTTCCACTGCAAAAGCCCCTCACTCATAGACCAGCCCAGGCAGGAATGGGTTAAAGGCGGCTACAGTGCCAGTGAGCTGGAGGACAGGAATAAGCACTGTCAGGGCCAGTACTACGAGCACCTGCAGTGGTTTGACGAGATACACAACCTCCTCAATGGGACTGCAGGTATTATACATTATAATATAATATAGTTGACATATTATATATGCCCAACAAAGTTAAAAAGCAGTAACTACTACAGTTTTTATCAAAACTGAGTTTAGACTGGAAATTCACTTTATAACACCTCCTTTGTCTTGTGAGTAAATGTCTTGTATCTTCCTATTAAAAAGCATATAAAAGCCACTTTTATAGCGACCTCGTTTGACTGAACAGTGTGACCCTTTTGAAGGCATTTTTTTTTCCAGTTTCAGTGTTCGAGTTTCAGTGTTCGACTTATTGCATTTTGTCTTTGTAGGGCATATATATATATATATATATATATATATATATATATATATATATATATATATATATATATATATATATATATATACATATACATATATATATATAATATAATATAATATGATGTAATATAATATAATATATGAGTATGTGTAAATATGTGTAAGTCATGTACATATATGTGAGTATATGTAAATATGTGTAAGTCCCACATTCAATAAAATGGTTGCTGAAAATGATAGGCCGAAGATTTCACTAGCTTGCCATTTGCTGAAATGTAAAGTCCAGCTTAATGTACTGTAAAAAACTGGAATAAATGAAGTGTTTTATTTGAAATTTCTAACATTTTAAAAGGACAGTATTGTATTTGCTGTTAGCTGACGTGTGGTATTCATTGTTCCAGTGATTCTTCAAAGGCGTCATGGCTGCTCCATTAACGACTCAGACATCCTGCCATTTGAACAGTGGGGTCTCAACGGAGACGACTTCCTGACCTTTGACCTCCAGTCTAAGACGTGGGTACCCCAATCTGACCTGGCGGCATCGGCAGCGCTGAAATGGAACAGGCAGCTTCTGAGGAACCAGATCAGGAATCACGTGTACGGCCACTTCAGTCAGACCATGTGTCAGTCCTCTCACAGCCTGTTCAAGAGGAAGAGGCAGGAGTGGGGACAGGAAGTGGCATCCACGGGTAAGCCAATCAGAGGCAGCAGTTTAGGGTTACTGCAGGCTATGCTCAGTGAACAGAGACACCTTGGGATTCAGTTACAAATGGCGGAGTTTCTGTATGCCTAGCAGCAAAGCACCTACGGGTAGAGCAACACACACACAGGAAGTGGCATCCACGGGTAAGCCAATCAGAGGCAGCAGTGTAGGGTTACTGCAGGCTATGCTCAGTGAACAGAGACACCTTGGGATTCAGTTACAAATGGCGGAGTTTCTGTATGCCTAGCAGCAAAGCACCTACAGGTAGAGCAACACACAGCAAAAAGACACGTGATGAACAAATTCCCACAGAGGTCCACACTCTCCAGCTGGAGTCTGGACCTCATTTAAATCTAAAAATGTAAAAATTACACTTCCAGAGCTAAAATCAACTCCCAAATGTTTAATTTTGCCATCTCCCAAGGGATTAGTGCTTTATTAGTCTAGCTGTACATTATTTTTTTGTTCTTACATGTCTCATCATCATTCATGTGTTCTGTACGTAATCATATCCAATATTTGTCTTACTTTTTATTTGCAGACTACATGTACTAGTTAAAGAATGTTGCATATCCTGAAAAAAGTGTATTCACATAGTTTCTGTTCTTACAGATATGGACATCCAGTTTTTTGCCAAACCCATCCCGGAGAGTTCTGCTACATCCCTTCAGTGTCATGTGACAGCCTCTGACCTATCAGGAGTGAGGATCCAGCTGACTAAAGATGGGGTTCCTCTGGACAGTGGGGTAAAGCTGATTGGTCCACGCCCCAATGGGGATGGAACCAATCAGATGAGAGTCCAGGCTCAGGCGAGTGTGATAGACACAGAGGGGTACCAATGTGAGGTCTACAGAGACTCTCGTTATCACACGTCTGTCACATGGGGTAAGTGTTGTCATGGGCAACAGCTGTTTTATTATCTCTTAGATTAAATGTTATTAGGTAATAATGTCTAATGTGTACATCTGTAAATGTTATTAGGTAATAATATCTAATATGTACAGGTGTAAATGTTATTAGGTAGTAATGTTTAATGTATAGATGTGTGAATGTTATTAGGTAATAATGTCTAATGTGTACATGTGTAAATGTTATTAGGTAATAATGTCTAATGTGTACAGGTGTACATGTTCTTACTCCAGGTGTCCCAGCACTGTATGAGAAGATTATCGTTTCACCAAAACCTCCGGAGCAGAGCAACAGGAAGAAGGTGTGGGGTGTGCTGGTGTGTGTTGTGGCTGTGGCCGCCATTATCTTGAACACATTGCTACGGCTGAGCCGCTGCAGCAAGACAAGTAAGTCTTCTCTCATGACTAGACTGTCTTTCATCTGGCTTTCTTTATTTCTTAAACATCTAATTCTAATGACTATGAAGTTACAGGTTCATTTCATCGATATTATTATTATTGTATGTTTTTAAAAGGACTCATGATGCTGCTGTGATCTGCTTGTACACGTTTGTGTGATTGTTTACATCTGTTTCCCCCCAGAACAGCAATGCATACCCACCGTTGAGGAACAGATAAAATTATATCTCCACATTGTCCTGTCTAATGAAGAGTATGACAAGTGGATGAAGATTGCTGATAACTTCTACGGAAAATATGAAACAGTTCTCAGAAACACAAGGCTGTAAACAGGTTCAGCAAAGCTAAACAAATGTTTTTTGTTTGTTTGTTTGTTTGTTTTTCTTTGTTTGTTTTTTTGTTTGTTTTTTTAAGAGAGAGGATGGATGGCTCAGACATTACAGTCCCTATATTATGATAAAGACCCTTTAGCTTTGGTTAGCTAATACCATGCTATGACAAGGACACTTTAGCTTTGATCAGCCTGTGCAATGCTATGACAAGGAGCCTTTAGCCATGATTAGCCTGTTCTGTGCTATGATAAGGACCCTTTAGCTTTGATAAGCCTGTGCTATGCTATTATGAGGATATTTAACCCATGACTAGTCTGTTCCATGCTATGGAAAAGACCATTTAGCCATGATTATAGCCATGCTATGACAGGGACTCTAGCATTGATTAGCCTGTGTGATGCTATGATGAGGACACTTTAGCATTGGTTAGCCTGTGCCATGCTATGATGAGGACCCTTTAGCATTGGTTAGCCTGTGCCATGCTATGATGAGGACCCTTTAGCATTGGTTAACCTGTGTCATGCTATGACAAATACGTTTAGTTTTTGTTGTGCTAGCATGCAAGAGGTGAGGTAGGTAACGTAGGTAAGTGTGTTTGTTTAGTTGTAAAGGAATTAGAGGAGGTGTCAGAGAGATGACATCATCCTATGAGGTCCTGTAACCTAGATAATACTGACAGCTTACCTGGTGCATTTCTGGAACACTATTAATATGCTAAACTAAACTCCATGTATGTTGCACATTCTATACAGTATGTATGTCAACAAACAGTATTTTGATGGAACAAATGTGTTGCTGATGTTTGTCACTCTTGTATTTCACGTGAGAGTAAATAAGGAAGCAAGAATCAAGTCCCCACATACAATATTAGCCCCCCATTCCACTAAGTGATTGCAGCTATAACGGTAGAAGAATACTTATTAACAAAATTATCGTACGCTGTATGATTTGTGATTGAGCATCTACCACTCAATTTATAGTATTTGGGTTCGCTGGGCGACGTGACCGTACGTCACCCCGCGCTTGCGCAGTTGCAAAGTGACCAATTAAAAATCTCAAAATCGTGCTTCAACGGCTCCCATTGAAAACGACGCCATCCCTCAGTCCATTATCTTCTACTGTCTATGGTCTGGCCAAGCTGTGCTGTAAACCCATTTCTCAGAAGGCGGGCTTAACCCGCCTCTTTCAAATGCCTCTGTTTGCTACTGGACGAAGCTTCAATCAATCACACCCCTCTGCCCTCTGACGTATACCCCAGCAGAAGAAACTGCTTGATCCAAACAAAAAGTAGTAGCCTAGTAGCCTGTAGTCATATAGAAATGGCGTTAAATGATTTTTGTCGGACTTGTGAGGTGAACATGAGAGTGGCTGGTGTTGGCCATTTAATATTGATGTTCGAAAAACGAATCAGTGCGATCAAAGGCGAAATGTCCACAACAACAGCGTCCTCGCAAAGCCCAATGGACTTGGCTACCAGCGGGGCTAACTGATAAATTAAACTTTTACTGAAGCCGGTCGGTAGCATTGCAAAAACGCCCTTTCCCGCAACAAATGCTTCAAGGGCTGCCCTTTGCTCTATTTTCATATAGAACTTCCCTTTGAATTCATCCTAAACAGCAGCTACAGATGCACTGAAATCTTGCGTTTGCTCCACGTTCGCCATGTACACAGTGACTGAGATAGATTTCCAGTCGCTGAACTACCGCGTCATTGCCTTTTGAAATGCTCGATTTTCATTGGCCCCCTATCTGAGGACTGAGCAGAAATGGTTTAGATAGGCAGCTTGGCCAGACTGACTTGCTCGCGAAATGTAAATGCAGCGTCACAGGCAGTATGGGCACACCCAGGCTAATGTTTATGGGTCTCTTTTATGTGTTTATTAAGCTCTGTTCATATGTGCTCATTAGACTCTCTGTTGATCTGCACATAGCTGAAGGCAACACTCCTCTCACTGGAAAAGCCCCAAACCTGTTCTGCTGCATTTGTACCCAGTTCTGCCCTGCTTGGTTCTGCCTTCACCGAGGGTTAACATAGGTTACCTGGAGCTGTTTTTGATGTTTTTTGGTTCCGTGTTTGCTCTGCGTGACATCATGTTGTTATTGTATAACTGCTCGTAGGCCTAGTCGCTGCAGTGGTTAGTGCTTGTCAGGCCCGCTGACAGTCTTGGCTGGGCCCGGGACAAAACAATGTGATGGGGACCCCCACCCCATAGTCCATGATGAAAGGAGGGACCAGTTCTGAACCCCCCTTTCCCAGGGGCCGAGACAAGAGACCCGTTTGTCCCCCACTGTCGGCGGGCCTGCTGCTTGTATATATGTACAGTATGTGTGTGTCTGGGTGTGTGTTGTGTTTGCGCTCTTACTCTAAGATGACCAGACCTCAGGGATGAAAATTGGGGACATTTTTCTCTGTTTTCCTTGCAAACTGGGGACATTCCGATTCTGTAGTCAATATCATTACAATAAGTAATGGTTTAGCTTTAAAAAATGGGGGAAAAAGTGGATTTTGTTGTAAGATAAAAAAGGGAGGAATTGTTTCACCGGGTCAGAGAAAGTTAAGGAAAGGGTAACACAGGGTGCTCATCAAAAATGGGCCTCCAGCTTACTGATAAAAAAAAGACATTAAGGTTTACCTGTCATTGTCTGACATGCCCTGATGAAGAGAGGTTTGTTGAAACACGTAGGCATGTAGCCAGTAATCATTAAAGGCTTTTTTCAAATTGTAACTAAGGAGGCTCCCCCTCCTTACAAAAGCCAATTTAACCACTGCATAGGGCCACATTACCACCCATAAAATAATTCTGCCGAACATAATAGTATGTAATAAGGTAAATGCTATGAGCAGACATTTTTTTAGGGTGAATTTCTTATCAGATGTTTTGCCCAACTCAACTTTAAGGACTGAATACGTACAGGAGAGGTAGTTCACTACTACCGTTGTCTGCAGTTCATGGAGCATGGGCTATGTACCGCGTCAGTTCACCTGAGTGAGCGTATGACGCACTGACGCACTGACACACTGCGTCTTGGTGAAGAAGGGAACAAGGCCGGTAGGAATCACACTGCTGCCCCCCTGTGGCTGTGAAAGAAAATACAGTAAACTAACTTGATTATGATTTAATTGAAGGGAAAATATGAACAGTTTGTAACATACATCTTTCCTAAGCCAGAAGGAAGTAGCTACACATTTTGTCATAACTCAGTTTAGACTGGAAATTGATTTTATAACACCTCCTTTGTCTTGTGATTAAATCTTTTGCTTCATCCTTTTAAGAAAGCACATAAAGGCTTCACCACTATTACACATACAACATGTTTGGCTGGGCAGTGTAGGAACTTTGAAGACATTTTTCTCTGTTTCAGTATTAACATAGTTACTGCACTTTGCCTTTGCAGTGCAGCATAGGCTAATAATAACTACAGTCATTACTGGTGTTGTTGTGGGGTGGAAGGGTGCAATATCAGACTTGTCCACAGAGCCAAGCCCAACCCTTGCTGCCACCTCAACCCGTATCCTCTACATTGTGGAGTAGTTTCCATCGAGATGTCCAGTGTTGGGCAATTTACTTTTAAAATGTAATTAGTTGCAGTTACTAGTCACTTCTCCTGAAAAGTAACTGAGTTAGTAATTGAGTTACAACTTTGTAAAGTAACTAGTTACCAGGAAAAGTAACTATTGCATTACTTTTTGTAATAGATCAAGAATTTGGATTCCCAACCCCCCTTAAAGCCTCTTAATTGAGTAATTACCAGAAAACATTGCCTAATTTGCAGTATTTTACTGTTGCTGGGGGAAAATATGAGCCAACACACATATTAAATGTAATGTATTGTATACATAATCATTAGACAGTAGTCTAATATTTGACAATAGTAGACAAATTAAGAAGAATGACATTTTAGAAGTCTTGATATTTATTGGACCTAAACAGGCCACAACTGGCCATGAGACTAAAATGAATATATGGTCGTTAGAATATTCATATAAAATCATGGGTAAAATTAAACGCAAAAAGAGAAGGTGTGTCTGATGTCTCATGCTTGTTCAGAGGGCCATGCCAAACCCCTGCTGCCACCTCAACCCGTGTCCTCTACATTGTGAAGTTGTTTCCATGGAGATGTCACAGATTGTCAAATAGGATGAGGCATGTGTGGGGAAAGGAGTCAGCTAACATGGCCATGAGGGGGCAGCACTGAGCTCTTAAATATTTTGATTTGAATGTCAAACTCCAGGATAGACTAGTATTAGTAGATACAGAATTGTCTCGTCACCTAAAGTCCTCCTGTGGATATCCCAGTAACACCTGAACTTAATTTGACATATTAATCAACATATTAATATGACTGATTTACAATGAATATGTACATTTAAACAGGAAATATGGCCCAGTGACCACTGAGTAAATACATTTCTAATAGAAGTAATGGCTTTATAATACTAATACATTACATTATATTACACTTAGGTAACGCTAAGAGTGACTTACAGTTATTTTTAGGCACAGGGTACAGTCCCTGGAGCAATGTAGAGTTAGATGCCTTGCTTAAGGGCACCTCAACCACTGATGATGGTGTAGGAGAACATTAGTTATCCCCATCCACATTTTTTCCCTACTGGTACGGGATTCGAACCTGTGACCCTCCAAACCCAATTACCCAACCATTACGCCACAGCTACCCGATAATACAATTAGAATGGAAGTAATTGCTGTATAACACAAGTATAATGGAATTAACAGCTTTATAATACAAGCATAATGAGAGGTGGAATCAGGTCCGACAGGGCCACATTCTGACAGGGGAACATTCTGGGTTCAGAAAGTAAAAGTCTTTGGGTTGCTCTTAACATGCAATATGAACTGCTATAACACATTCTGCCACTAGGGAGTGCTGAAATGCTTTGACTGATAGATGATGTTTTGGGTTTCAATGAATGTAACACAGGACACAATATATCACTTGTATATCACATATATGTCCCCAGGACACTGATCTGCCCTACAAAGGCAAAGCACAGTACCTATGCGGACATTAAAGCTGAGAAAATGCCTTAAAAGTTGTCATACTGCCCATTCAAATATATTGTAGGTATAATAGTGGTGATGCTTTTATGCACTTTCCTAATAGTAAGAGATTTAGTCACAAGACAAAAAAGGTATTATTAGGTCAATGTGCAGTCTAAACTTAGTTTTCACAAAATACTCACTACTCACAGAGTAGTTACTGCCTTTTGGCTTTGTTGGGCAGTGATGTTAGCCTGGTAAACCAACCCCTCGTACTTCATTTCATTTTGTACAGAGGGTCTGGAGCAGAGGTTGTGAGAAACGATTTCTTCCTGGAGGTGTGGACTCTGCTGAAGTTTAAAAAAAGTGCCTCTGTCTTTACCCAGTCGCTAACGCCTGGTCGTCATGTATGCAATTAGCCTACCTACGCACTACAATTCAAATGTAGCACGCAAGGTCAACGTCATGGCTCAACGTCAACACACCCTCTGTTCACTGATTGGATTGGTGTTGCTCGGACCGCTTACATGCTCCACAACAGATTCCGGGTGCTCTGATTGAACCGATTGTTGGCTGCTACCTACAGCTGTCTTATGTTAAGCGTGGGTCCCAGATTCTGTCAAAACAGGTCAAATAGACAAAAGAAAAATGGTTATTTTCTTTAAGAGATTACATAGCATGACATGCACGTAACATTTAACATTAAGTAGATTTATGCAAAATATGTGCTTCTGATAACTGAGCTATTTTAGGCACTGACTTTGAATTCCACTGACGTCTTACATAAGACTCCACAATAGCATGGGTGTGTAGTGGGTGAGAGTGTGATTCTGATCTATTTGTGGTGTGTGCATGTGTGTGGGTGCGTGCATGTGTATGTGCATGTGTGTGTGTGTGCGTCCGTGTGCATGCACGGAGTGTGTGTGTGTGTGCGTTTGTGCACACTCATAGAGCAGCATTAAAATGGAACCTGCTACTATTTGAAGCATTATGGTTTTCCAGAGAGTTTGGGTAACACAGCCACACACACACACACACACACACACACACACACACACACACACACACACACACACACACACACACACACACTGCTGTTATTTGAAGCATTATGGTTTCTCAGAGAGTTTGAGTAAAAACAATGCAGCATATATAGCTCCATGCCCCCACATTCTCTCATATATCTGCAGCATATAATAGCCCCATGCCCCCACATTCTCTCATATATCTGCAGCATATAATAGCCCCATGCCCCCACATTCTCTCATATATCTGCAGCATATAATAGCCCCATGCCCCCACATTCTCTCATATATCTGCAGCATATAATAGCTCCATGCCCCCACATTCTCTCATATATCTGCAGCATATAATAGCCCCATGCCCCCACATTCTCTCATATATCTGCAGCATATAATAGCCCCATGCCCCCACATTCTCTCATATATCTGCAGCATATAATAGCCCCATGCCCCCACATTCTCTCATATATCTGCAGCATATAATAGCCCCATGCCCCCACATTCTCTCATATATCTGCAGCATATAATAGCTCCATGCCCCCACATTCTCTCATATATCTGCAGCATATAATAGCTCCATGCCCCCCCACATTCTCTCATATATCTGCAGCATATAATAGCCCCATGCCCCCACATTCTCTCATATATCTGCAGCATATAATAGCCCCATGCCCCCCACATTCTCTCATATATCTGCAGCATATAATAGCCCCATGCCCCCCACATTCTCTCATATATCTGCAGCATATAATAACCCCATGCCCCCACATTCTCTCATATATCTGCAGCATATAATAGTCCCATGCCCCCACATTCTCTCATATATCTGCAGCATATAATAGCTCCATGCCCCCACATTCTCTCATATATCTGCAGCATATAATAGCTCCATGCCCCCCCACATTCTCTCATATATCTGCAGCATATAATAGCTCCATGCCCCCACATTCTCTCATATATCTGCAGCATATAATAGCCCCATGCCCCCACATTCTCTCATATATCTGCAGCATATAATAGCCCCATGCCCCCACATTCTCTCATATATCTGCAGCATATAATAGCCCCATGCCCACCCACATTCTCTCATATATCTGCAGCATATAATAGCTCCATGCCCCCCACATTCTCTCATATATCTGCAGCATATAATAGCCCCATGCCCACCCACATTCTCTCATATATCTGCAGCATATAATAGCCCCATGCCCACCCACATTCTCTCATATATCTGCCTGCAGCACTGGCTGACCTTGCAGAACTCACCGAACAGGGTTGTAGTGTCTACATGTCCACATTTCACCTACATTTCAGGCATGTTAAAGCAGCACTGCGCTACTTTGTGTTCTGTTGTTCTCAATGAGGGTCCCCCAAGTAAATGGACACTCTTGAAAAAATAGACTGTTTTCCCTTCCCTTCGCCCTCTGCATGTGTTTTCAACTCAACTGATCAGAGTAATGGCCGAATACAACAGTAGTCTTGTCCACCGAGGTAAGTAAACTGAGAATTTCTTCATAACTTAACTCGATCCTGCTTCTAGCGATATGTGAGACTTTGTGAGACTGAGGGTGCCGGGATGGACACCCAGATATTGCAAGCATGGTATTCTGTCCACAGACAGCGGGGACAGTTGAAAAAGTCTTCATTCACGTGGTAATGACTCATTTAAGCATCTATACTGACTTGTGAAGATGATTAATTAACTTGAAAAAGTTGCATAGTGCTGCTTTAACATATCCAGGCAAGCCTACTTTACTTCTAGAAAGATGACACATGTCATTCACAACCCTCCTGTGTGCTGGAGGCCAGTACAGTATGTGTGGCATGTTTATTGTCATGAGGTAAGCAGTATGGGACACACTGCTGTAACACACTATCCCATTCTGGCCACTGACATGCTTTGGCTGATAGGTAATGTTTTGGTTTTGAATGAATGTCACATTGTATTTTATAAAGGACTCAATGTGTCGCTTGTGATTGCCACTTGGACACCGATGTTGCATCAGTGTGAGGGGGACAAATGGTGCCTCTGTGTTCACACAGGTAACATGATTATCATGTGACATCAAGCCATGTGACACCATGGCATGTGATCTCTCAGTGTGACTGGTTGTCAAGGTGCCAGTTGGTTGTCAAGGTGCCAGTTGTAGGGTTTCCTTGTTTGTGATACAGAAACAAAATCATTGGAAAATATGATTTAGTATGTTTCGGTCAGCTGAGTAAGGAAAGCACCTGATGTGTCATGGGTAATACATATTATCTCACACACAGGGTTGAGTTGAAAAAAACCCCAGAAGTTCTTGGTTATGTTTTTAGCTTGTTTGTTGACCATAATATATTCTGTATATCAGCAAAAATAAACAACACAGTTGTAGCCTTGTGCTCACAGCACTCTGTTTAACAATTTGTCTTAACCTGACTGAAATTCAGGACTGCCTTTTAGTCCAGTGTGTAGTGTGTGTGTGTGTGTGTGTGTGTGTGTGTGTGTGTGTGTGTGTGTGTGTGTGTGTGCGTGTGTGTGTGTGTGTGAGAGAGAGAGAGAGAGAGAGAGGGAGAGAGTGTGAGTGTGTGTGTGTGTGTGTGTGTGCAGCAATTTGTTTATGAGACCACAATAAAGAGATCAGAGTATTGATGAACATTCAAAATTTGTCGATCTTAGAATCAGTTCATACTGGAACAAAAAAGAAAGGCTGATGAAATGTGTAGACACAGACGGGTGTGTCCAGAATGACGTAGAGTGCTTAAATTAAGACACCTGTTTGTCTGGCTCAGTTGTTCAGACAGATCGTTAGAAGAGGCATGCTTTGGATTTTGGCTTTAATGACTTACCTGCCGATCTTCAGTGGATTAGGTAGGTGTGAAAACATTTTAAATTCTTTTATCTTAAGGACAACACAATCAATCCAAATGTTATTAAATAGAATATGAACCCTGTATGTGGTTGTACTCTTTTTTTCTTCTAAGGTTATTTGATATTAGTAGCCTAACGTTTTTCTTTAGTAGGCCTTAAGGAAAAAAAGTAGTGTTCTGGTTTCTTAGAATAAAAATGTATACTAAATATAAAATCATATAAGATATCTGAGTTGAATATACTGTGTCCTATGAGGTATTGTCTGTCTTTATTTAAACACTAAAGACAACAACATTACATGTTGGTCATCAAACTGTACTGTTCCTCTCTCAGAGTGGCAAACCTTTGAGTTCCAGTATATTGTCCGAAAGGACCCCAGCAATCAAGCACAGTTCCGGCAAACGACCCTGTTTACCGACAGCATCATATTCCTCTGTGACAGCTCTGCTCTGACGGATCAGCCGCAGCAGGAGTGGACGAGACAGACGTTTACTAGGGACGAGCAGGAGGAAAGGAGCCGTTACTGTCGACATCAACACCAGGAGCACCTGGATTGGCTTCATGAGATAGAGGGGACTATCAATGGCACTGCAGGTGGAAAATTATGACTAATCCTGATTATTTTTATAATGTTTAATTGGTACGAGTACATATAATTATGATTGGATTATTTTGATTCATTTTCTTGGTAGACTACTTGCCCTATTAATCCAATGGTTATTTCATGTCATTGCTAACCTGCTGAAATAAGTATCTTGTCACAACATCTTTTCGTTGTATTTGGCAGACAGAACAGTCCAGTAGTCCAATAGTAGTTTACATTATTGTTAAATATGAAAACTACCATAGGTTTTTTTCCCTCAACATCATGGCTTACCAGACAAGACATTAGTGCTTATGCAATGTGAAAGTCCACACTGAACCTGGTCTAATCCCGATTTCCGTCCACAGAGATTCTTCAAACCCGTCATGGAGTCCTGACCAACCACTCTGGTGTCTTTGCCTTCGCTCACTGGGGGGTCAATGGCGAAGACTTCTTGACCTTTGACCCCCAGAGGCTAGAATGGCAACCTGACTCCAACATGGCCACTTCCCTGGCCAGATCCTGGAACAAGCACAAGATGAGGAACCAGGATTTTGAGAACTCTGTCCTGAATGTGTGTAAAAGTCTATATAATACACTGGTGAAAAAACAAAGGCTTTGGAAGCCAACCCGACAACAAGGTGAGATTCAAATGATTTACTGTTGCTATCACCAGTAAAAGTACAGAAATGTTAATAGAAGTTCAATTAATCTCATTGATAGAATTATTACTTTAACTTGTATATTGACCTTATAAATAAGCATGACATAAACAATTAACACTTTTAATGTTTTCAATTATTTGGCCTATGAGAACCTAAATAAATATTGAGTTTTCAGTAATGGTATGAACATTCTCACTTATGTTAACTTCCAGGTTTAGAAGTTTATATTTTTGCCAAACCCATTCCTGAAAGTGGTTTAGCATCCCTTCAGTGTCATGTGACAGCCTCTGACCTATCAGGAGTGAGGACCCAGCTAACTAAAGATGGGGTTCCTCTGCACAGTGGGGTGAAACTGATTGGTCCACGCCCTAATGGAGATGGGACCAATCAGATGAAAGCTCAGGCTCAGATCAGCCTATCAGACGCAGAGGGGTACAGCTGTCATGTCCAAGGGGATGCGCACAACAAGTCTGTAACCTGGGGTAAGACGACCTTCTCAGAGTTACCTGTTTACATAGGATATTCATTAATTAGAAATCAGAGTAACTTTAATATTGGTACACCAAAGTAACTGTAATATTTGTATTGTTGTTTTTTGTTGATGTTGCTGATTTCATTTTAAAAAATATAGTGTTCCTAAGGATTTGCTTAAATTGAATTGGTTTAACACTGCAATTTTACCCAATTTCTTCTTTTTTTACAGATGGACTGAGCCTTGACAAAAAGACTTTAAATCCCCATGACATGAGGGGTGTGCTGGTCGCTGTAGCTGTGTGTCTCGTAGCCATACTCCTCATCATCATCGCTGGAAGAATTATACTAAAAGGTAAGGACGAGTACACTAGAATTGACTGAGTACAGTTTAAAACAGGCCTAGTACACTACAGTCTATTCCGTACAGTGTAAAACAGGCCTAGTCCACTACAGTCTATTCAGTACAGTTTAAAACAGGCCTAGTCCACTACAGTCTATTCAGTACAGTTTTAAACAGGCCTAGTCCACTACAGTCTATTTAGTACAGTGTAAAACAGGCCTAGTCCACTACAGTCTATTCGGTACAGTTTAAAACAGGCCTAGTCCACTACAGTCTATTCGGTACAGTTTAAAACAGGCCTAGTCCACTACAGTCTATTCAGTACAGTTTGGAACGGTTCTATTATTCTACAACATGCTCAGTGGAGTTTGAAACAGACCTATTACATTTTAATATGCTCAGTGTAAAACGGGCCTATTATACTACAGTATGCTCAGTGCAGTTTGAAACAGGCCTATTACACTTTAATATGCTCAGTGTAAAATGGGCATATTATACTACAGTATGCTCAGTGCAGTTTGAAACAGGCCTAGTACACTTAATCATGTTCAGTGCAGTTTGAAACAGGCCTGGTACATTTTAATATGCTCAGTGTGAAACGGGTCTATTATACTACAGTATGCTCAGTGGAGTTTGAAACAGACCTATTGCATTTTAATATGCTCAGTGTGAAACAGGCCTATTATACTACAGTATGCTCAGTGGAGTTTGAAACAGACCTATTGCTTTTTAATATGCTCAGTGTGAAACGGGCCTATTATACTACAGTATGCTCAGTGGAGTTTGAAACAGGCCTAGTACACTTAACCATGTTCAGTGCAGTTTGAAACAGGCCTAGTACATTTTAATATGCTCAGTGCAGTTTGAAACAGGCCTAGTACATTTTAATATGCTCAGTGCAGTTTGAAACAGGCCTATAGCATTTTAATATGCTCAGTGCAGTTTGAAACAGGCCTATAGCATTTTAATATGCTCAGTGCAGTTTGAAACAGGCCTAGTACATTTTAATATGCTCAGTGTGAAACAGGCGTGTTATACTACAGTATGCTCAATGCAGTTTGAAACAGGCCTGGTACATTTTAATATGCTCAGTGCAGTTTGAAACAGGCCTGGTACATTTTAATATGCTCAGTGCAGTTTGAAACAGGCCTGGTACATTTTAATATGCTCAGTGCAGTTTGAAACAGGCCTAGTACATTTTAATATGCTCAGTGCAGTTTGAAACAGGCCTAGTACATTTTAATATGCTCAGTGCAGTTTGAAACAGGCCTATAGCATTTTAATATGCTCAGTGCAGTTTGAAACAGGCCTAGTACATTTTAATATGCTCAGTGCAGTTTGAAGCAGGCCTAGTACATTTTAATATGCTCAGTGCAGTTTGAAGCAGGCCTAGTACATTTTAATATGCTCAGTGCAGTTTGAAACAGGCCTAGTACATTTTAATATGCTCAGTGCAGTTTGAAACAGGCCTAGTACATTTTAATATGCTCAGTGCAGTTTGCTACATGGCTACATTGTCACACTGGCTTTCCATTCTGTGTCTTTCTGTGTCTTCATGTGTGGTGGCAGAAAACATCCGTGAAGATGCTGCACGCATTTTCAGACGCAACCAGTCACAGGAGGGTCTGTTGGATGGAGCAGACGCAACCAGTCACAGGAGGGTCTGTTGGATGGAGCAGACGCAACCAGTCACAGGAGGGTCTGTTGGATGGAGCAGACGCAACCAGTCACAGGAGGGTCTGTTGGATGGAGCAGACGCAACCAGTCACAGGAGGGTCTGTTGGATGGAGCAGAGGCAGACAGCTCATGCCTGTCCAACCCCCTCTCATGGCTAAAAGTCTTCAGTAACAGCTCCAGCTCTAATGGACACCTGTAATGGCCTTACCCTCTTCCTGTTCTATTGTACACAATATTAATTTATATGACTCTCAGACAGTCATGTTTATATTCTTGAAAGCTTGTAGTTTGGCAAACTAACTTAATGTCTTACAATTTTAATAATGTACAGTATTAGTGCATTCCAATGGATAAAATATTTAGTGTGCTTATCTTGTCAGTAAATAAATCATGTACCATATTTGTTACTCAATTCTGATGGTCTGAATAGTAATTGGACAAAGGTCACCCTTCACTGTTAAATAAATGCATGTTGTTGTTAATGTCAGTTGTTGAAGCCTGACCTGTGAGTGCAATAAGAGTGCCCTCTCACAATATGTGAGTCTGCTGCCCTCGTGTGGTTACAGGGTGGTATGACTTTGTTTTCAAATGAGTGTTGTATGACGTAAACCCTTTGGAGCCACAACTGCAGATGTAAGGTGCTTATGTTCGCAGCATTATTATGTTGTTTGTCATGGAGTAACAATACAGTAAATATTCTGAATTATGTAACAAATGGAATTTAATAGGCACATCTCACATACATAATGTTCTTACAAGAACATTATGTATGTGAGATGTGCCTATTAAATTCCATTTACAATTCCATTACAATTCCATTATAAGTAATGTTACGTTAAGGTACCATTATTACTATGCTATATAGTGTGTAGAAGCTGACGGTTCCTAAATAAAATACCTCACGTTGATATTATGGTTTACACTGTGTTCATCTCTGTTGCTGTTCCACATTACTCAGTGTTTTATTTTTTATTTTATTTACCCTTTATTTAGCCAGAATTGTCCCATTGAGACTGCGTGTCTCTTCTGCCAGGGAGTCCTGGTCAAAATGGCAGCCAAACAAATAGTTCCAGACACATACAAACACAATAACACATAATAAGAAAAACAGGTGTTACAGTGAAAAGTGCATCTTACTAAAATATCCTTGTGACTGTTCATTTGTGTGATTCGATTTGGAATGCTAGCATTTAACCCTATTTTAAACCTCAAAACATAAAAAACAGCCCACTTTGGTTAATCATAGCATTTGATACAGACAAGAACAATGAAAACAGATTTAAAAAGAGCTTGAAATATGGTTTCAGATGGAATCACAATCTGAAAAAGGTGACATTTCACCATGTGTAGGATTTTCCTAGATCCCATCACATATCCTGCCCTCGTCATGACCACCAGCATGTTGCTTATCATGTTCAATTTCCACATGGCTGTCAGTCTCGCTAGGTTATTCAATAGGTACTCACTAAGACATTAGCTTACTGTTGCTGCTGGCAGTTTCACTGCAGCCAAAAACCTATGTGAGCTTTTTACATTTTGATTCATCATTTTCAAATCTGCTTGGCTTTGTTTTCTTTTAACGTTTCCAATCCATCTTTCTCCTTAAGTTTTCTGCTTGTCATATTGTTGAAACTAACCATTCACTCACTCTTCTTTGTTGGCTTTTAGGCCTATGGGATTAATGCTTGACCAACAGACAAATTATCGTGTTATCGCCCCCTGGTGTTGTTAGTTGTTAGACTCTAAATTTTGGTTATTGAGAGCGGACGGCCGTTCTGGACTTTTCCAGAAAGCACAGATTGCCAGTCCGCCCCCGGCTGTACATTGTTTTCTGATGGATTCTTCATCCGTTTCATCCGTTTCATCCATTCATCCGTTTTTCCCCCTGAACTGTTATTTGGCTAAGGCTACATGCTTTGAGGTCATGTGCACCCTACCATTTTTTAATGTAACTTTTTTTAGAATAAATTATTTATTAGTAGATAGTTGTCTCGAAGTTACAATTTTATTCAATTTTACTGTCTTTAATACTGTGCAGTTTTAGGCGCCCTGACAAAGGTGAAGACTAGTTCTACTGTTGTACTGTCACATGACAAAGGTGAAGACTAGTTCTACTGTTGTACTGTCACATGACACACACCATCATGTCTGCTGCATTTTCTTTGCTGCTGCATTGCAGTTTCTGGTGTGGTAGTGTAGGTGTCTGGTTTATTATTAAATGTGTAGGATAAAAAAAGATGAACCCTTGACTTGCTCAAACAACACATTTTAGTTTGCAAAACTTTATTTATATATAAGAAATAAACACAGATATATGGGAATTCCTTACAAATGTCTGTTAAACACAAATACTGTATGTATTAAGCTTTAAAGGTGTACTTCCACGAGAAACCGTTTAGTACTTGCTCTTTTGAAATATGATAGGTCACCCCGAGTTGCATATGCATGCTGCATATCAAAATGTTTTTCTATCCCCGTTTTCTATATCAGTCAAAAGAAGACAATAGGCGGAAAAATGACCCAATGCTAAAAGTGCCTCCGGCGTGACGTAGACGTGCAAATACATATAAGAGAAACTGACCGAATGGGCTTTAATTAAATAATGTTAGCCTGTTTGACTGACTCGCATTTTGTCATGCAAATATTACCATTCTGAAATGTTCATTGACAAACGGTCAGGAAGCGACTGTGCTTGTGCCATCTCTCCTTCCTCTTCGGATTCAGGATCAAACACATACGGCTGTATCTCCGTAGACATTCTGTGTGCAGTTTTAGCGCTGTCAAGTTGACTTTTCCCTTTACCACTCTGCTATCAAGTTGACTGTGGGGCAAAGGAAGCTGCAGGGAGCGTGCCTCTGGTGAAATCGTGTCGTTCTCCCCGCCCCACCCCCTCTACCAAACTAAAACAGCCTGAAACAGAAGCACTAGAACATTTTTTTCATTAACACCAGCGCACAGAGCAATTATTAATACTAGAGAACACCGCAAAATTAATGAAAACACGATGGAAGTACACCTTTAAAATACAGTGCAAACAGGCAGCAGAGCAGCGTACCTTGCGATTTATCTTTCCGCCAAAAGGGATTATGTGCAATCCAACAAAAAAAAACTTAAATATATGGAAAAATACTATTTACTTTCTTCAATCCTCTGTACCACTTCCTTAATTGGATTACACTCAACTACAACACAATACAGGGATGTTTCTAGCATATACATATAAATATAAAAATAACAAAATGTAAAATGGTACCATGGCCTTCGATATTAATAAAATAGGCACATAAACTTACATTATAATTTCAGCCTTGAAAACAATTAATTAATTACATGCTCACTCCCGAACATACCCAGCCATATAGCGGCCCGGGGTCATCAGCGTGCTTCCCTACAACACACCAGGACCAGTTGGAATACTTGATACTTGAATAACTGTTACAAAAATATTTTTAAACAAAGGAAGTATCTTCATCAAAGAATATTCGGGTTGTGTTTGTGGATGCGTGGGAAATGTTTATGCGCATGAAATGTTTGTTGCAGTTTTAACAATATGTGCACCCATAAGTAAACTCACAAGCAAAGAACACATAAAAATGGTCAATTACAACATGCAAAAAATAGATATAATAGATGCAATGCAATATTAATGAAATGTAATAGATTAAGTGCAATATTTAAACAAAATGGACATGAAGAGTTTGAGGCAGTGATTGGCATCTGAGAGAGTTCAAAGCGGCCGTCATTAGGACGTGGTAAGGACGCGCCAATAAGTGGCATAACAACACCAGTCCTTAATTCAGCTGAGCACTTTAGACAGTGGAATTGAAATTTGCTTACAACTGTCCTAGACAGTCAAACCATCACTAGTTGAAGTGATCATCATGAGCTAAATCTCCTAAATAGCCTTAATTACTTTATGTAGCCTTGAGTTTTTTCATTTGTAAATTACATGCAAAGTTGAAGTGTTTACATGTACAAGTTTAAATGACTATTATGAGTATTGGTCTAGTCACACCCTAACCAGCCAGAAGCCTCAACGAATGCCACAGCGTGTGGTGCGAGGCTGGCATGCGGCATGAGTAGGTCATGTGACCTGGCATGAGTAGGTCATGTGATCTTGCACAGTGACAGGCGTGACTGAGGCCAGACATACAACGCTGCACAGAGGGGCTCAGTGAATGTGGAGCGAAATGTAAGCAGGGGGGTGAGTGTGTCAGCGGAGACACTGTAGAAAGAGAGGGTGCTGGCCGCCGGGTCCAGGTACACTCCTACTCTTCTGGAGGTGGAGGAAGGGGCAGGTATGTCGGTGCGCACATTATTATGCCAGGCAGAGTAGCCTTGAGAAGAGTGGTACAGAGTCCAGGACTTGTCATTGCGTCCAAGCAGGCTGTCAACATTCATCCCTTTCTTGGTGATACTTTTATATGTCACAGCTATCCGAGCCTCATCCCCACTCCACTCAATCTCCCAGTAGGAGCGTCCAGACAGATTCTCTCTAGACAGCACCTGCGGCCAGTAGTCGAATCTGTCTGGATGATCAGGGTATGGCTGCAATTCTCTCATCCATGTGGCCACTCTGTTGTCTTCAGAGAGACACAGATTTCTTTGTGCTGTATTTGGATCCAGTGTGAGGTCACAAGCATCTGTACACAAAAGGGATGGAGCGGTATGCACACAGCCACATTAAAGCCCAGCAACTCAAACTAATTTATAAAGATAATATTGAAATATTTTTTTACTGAAATTTTGAACACATCTGGGTGGGATAAGGGCACTCTTGGCTCATAGCTAATGCCAAACTAGCTTAGTTTCGCAAAAAAAAAACACAATCAGTCAAGTGCATAATAAAAGCCTGTCATTAACTGCATTTAAAGGAACACCAAGGAACTTACATTTCCGCACACCTGGTAGCAATCGGATTTCTGCACAATGGTCAAACCTGAAAAAAATCACATGCCACACACAGACAGACATTAGATTACATTGATTAGACTGAGTATCATGCATGCATAAAATAACAGAAAGATTAAGCAATTGTTATATTTAAGGTTAATTGAAAGCTTTTCTTTTTGATCCATTGCCCATTCTGTAAAAGTATTTATGTAGGGTTTCCCTATTAGCTTAATTTTTACAATGCTCATATTGAAGCTGACTACTGAAGCACAGACATTAAGATTTGCCACAGAATGGTGATACGACAACAGCAGGTACACACTACACTATATGCATTTTTTCTGTGCTTACTTAAGTGTCTCCAATGTCCCCTTAGGATCCTCCAGTCTAGCAGATAACAGCTGAATCCCTGATTCTCCAGGATGATTGTAGCTCAAATCCAGCTCTTTCAGGTGGGAGGGGTTTGAATCCAGAGCTGAAGCCAGATATGCACACCCTGTCGCTGAGATCCGACAACCAGACAGCCTGAAGAAACAGAAGCAGAGTGAGAGTTTGATAATGCTTACACTCACGTCTTCCAAGTCTGTCTTTCTTGCATACTGATGTTACAATAAAATCAACTTTATTTATTAACAACCAACAAGTTAGCAGTGACAAAGCATCTGCAGGGGCATTGTTTTGTATATTGTTTTGTTACCCATCCCCAACATGACCAGCCAGAAAATCCACTAGTACATATCAAAACCCCTACAAGCTAAACATTTCATAATCAAAGTCAAAGTCAAAGTCAGCTTTACAATGCTCCCTAGACCCACAGTGAACATTAAACATCTTATAAACAAGACAGGAAGACATGACGACATAAGACATAATAATATAAACACAACAAAAAGTACAGTAGGCTTGTATATAATACAAATAAGTAAAAACACAGTGTTTAGTGTAGTAAAGCTCAAATGGTGCCATTTAAGCAGTGGTGTCATTGGTTGTAATGCAAATGTAAAGTGTGCATTGAAATGTCTGTAGCGTAGTGGGGGAAAAAAAGTTCCACAGTAGAGAGATGTGTCTTTGGTGTGGAGGAGAGATGCGCTTTAGGTAAGTTTCACCAGACTGGGTGACGATAATGACGATCATAGTCTGCAACCTCAACCATGTGACCAACAAGGCATGGTCTTTAGATGTAAGAGGGCATCTGACTTCAATCAGAAGTCTTTTCAAAGTATTCCAATGTAAGCCAGGCAAACATTGGAAGACCATGCATATAGTTTGTAAACTGTTTAGCGAGAGATTACCTGCTTTCGCACTGTGACTGTCACAGAAATCATAACATTTTGGGTGGGCTGAGAAAACAGCCGAAAATACATAGGTTATTTTTCTCACTAAAACAGTCAATCAAACATATAGCGCCTTCTGATTGGGTGGCTATTGCCAGGGGGGAATTCTGATTGGGTGGCTATTGCCAGGGGGGAACTTTGTCAAATATCATACATGAGCTCTGAAGCCTGCTTCAGTGAATAGGCTTGTGTCCCTGACTAGGAGTCGGAGAGCATAGCTGTGTTCTTCCTCTATTTGGCGGCCTGTTCAGCCAGCAGTTCAACTGAACATGTCAGGGTCCTGTATCACTCTGTTGGGGCGTACTGAACAAGAATGACCGCCGTCCTGAACATTATCTCTTACATATGCAGGTATGATGCAGTGTTAAATTCTCTAAAAGAAACGTATCATACTAAAAATAAGTGTATCAGCAACCTTAATGTCTGCAGTCGGAAGTGAGGAGTTTTTAGTCTTGTAGACAGATTCTCCACTCCAGAATCTCCCAGATCATTGTGACTGAGATCCAGCTCTATCAGAGCATTTGGTGACTGAAGACTGTCGCCCATAATCCGACCAGCTTCAGCGCTGAGTTTAGAGTCAACAAGTCTGTAACACAAAAAAAAAAAAAAATACACATGGCATTCAAAAGTAATGTTTATACTGCAAAATGAACGTTTATGTAAATTATATCTGTAAGGTCCAGATACTGAGCAATTACTGGTATTTTGAAGTAGTGAGTCATAATTTAATGGTATCCACGTTGATATCTTGGTACAGTATTTGTGTAAATATAATACAATGTTTAAAATACGTCTTGAAAAGGGGGGCTGTGTTTTATTCAGGGTATAAACAAAAAAATCACAAAATACTGTCCGACCGACAGCATTAAAGCAAAAATGTGTCAGCCTCCATCTGTGTGTAGAGAGCTGAAAAGCCCTGAGCATTTAGTGCAAAATTAGCCTCGCTCATAATCAGCTACATTGTCTTTCTATTTTGCTCATTTCACTTTTAGAATGAACAGAATTGGACCTCTCTAGCTGTAAAGATATCACTCAGAGGATGCTTGCTCTACGATGCAAAGTGTAAACCAAAAGTAGACAATCTCTTCAAAAAAAGTAATTTTGCCCCGATATCTACAGATAATTTTTTGTGTATACCAATCCCAGAGATGATTCCGCAACTGGTGCATAAAAAATTACAAACTGACAACAATTCCAGCAGAAAATGTGATGACATACATGCCAAACTGTAACAAAAATAAATAAATAATAATGTTGTCAATAAATGTTTACCTGAAAGTGAATCATATCAGTCCCACATAAGCTGGACTCTGTAGCATGCTGGCAAATTAGGCCTTAAGGCCACGTAAACATAGCTCACAATAACCCATGTATTTTAATTAGCAATCTACTAACCTCAAGGTCTGCAGTTTACAGTGGGGACTGTTTAGTCCTGCAGAAAGAATCTCCACTCCAGAATCTCCTAGGGCATTATGACTAAGGTCCAGCTCTCTCAAGGAGTTACCATACAGCAAACATCTCTTCACTGTTTCACAGGACAGCTTGTTGAGGTTACACCCATCAAGTCTGAAAAATCACATGATAAAGATGCACACATTTTACATATTTTGCACAACATACATTACAGTACTGTGCAAAAGTCTTAGGCAGGTGTGAAAAAAGCTGTCAACTAGGAATGCCTTCAAATATGGAAGTGTTAATCATTTATGTTCATCAATTAACAAAATGCAGTGACTGAACAAAAGAGAAACCTAAATAAAATCAATATTTGGTGTGACCACCCTTAGCCTTTAAAAGAGCATCAATTCTTCTAGGTCTAGTGCATAGAGTTTTTGAAGTAACTTGGCTGGTAGCTTGTGCCAAGCATCTTGAAGAACTACCACAGATCTTCTGTGGATGTATGCTTCCTGACATATATACTGTACATGCATGCGTATATGTCAGGAAGCATACATACAGTACTGTACATTTTCTGATAAATAAATTAACAAAATATATAAATATACATATATGGGTTAACAAAATTGCATCTATCTACAAACATTTCAAACATTTACATGTTGATGCAGTCAGTGTTTTAGCAAGTACAGATACCTACAGTACATAAGACTAATAGATAGGCAAGCACTGATAACATTTAGTTAACATTATTTAACCATAATCTCAGCCATAACATGTCAAATAGGCTACATTTGGATTGCATTTAAGAGGCACTTATATCCAAAATACCGTACATGCAAGGAGAGAGACTAAATGGATTACATTTATATTACTGTACCGCTAATACCACTGAAGCCTGTCTTGACTGGCGGGCTGGCTGGATTGCTGTGACAGTAAATGAAAAGGAACATGGCATAAACTCACTGTGCTCTCTTGGCGCAGGTCACAGCTGGGAGCAGTCTCCTGCGTCCCTCATTTGTTGTGTTGTATTTCTTCAGATCAAACTCATCCAGCACTTTCTCAGACATCAAAAGCATGTGAGCCAGGGCTGAACAGTGAGCAGGAGACAATTTCTGCTGGAAATTCTTTGACGACAGGTATATTTGGATTTCTTTGTGCATGGAATCATCATTCATTTCAAATAAGCAGTGGAAAAGGTTTACACATCTTTCGGGAGAGAGATCTTCTCTGTTGAGCTCCTTAATGTACTGACAGATGTTACTGATACACCTTGCACTGCTGTGTGAGTGGTTCAATAGGCCCTGCAAAAGTCTCTGATTGCTCTCCAGAGAGATGCCCACGAGGAAACGAAGAAAAAGATCCAGGTGTCCATTCTCGCTTTCCAGGGCTTTGGTAATTGCAAACTTCAATGACTGTTCCAGGCAGAAAAATATCCCCATGTCCTCCATCTGGTAGGTGTAGCACCCAAACATATGGAGTGCTGCCAGAAACTCCTGGACACTCAGATGCACAAAGCAGTAGACCTTCTTCTGGTTGAACACTACTTCTTCCTTGAAGATCTCAGTGCAAAGGCCAGAGAACATTGAGGGCTTTGAGACGTCAATGCCACACTCTCTCAGGTCTTCCTCATAAAACATGAGTCTGCCATTGCCCAGATTCTTGAAGGCCAGTTTTGCCAGCTTCAGTATGATTTCTTTTTGTGCTTCCCGAGGTCTCTCTTCCTCTGTTTTACTGTTGTACTGAATGCATTCTTTTTGTGGTTGTTGGTTCTTTTTTGTAGTCTGGAAGAGCAGAAAGTGTATGAATATCTCCGTCAGAGTTTTGGGGACTTTGTCCTGTTGCAGAATTTGCTGAAGCACTGTAGCGACAATGCTACAAAAGACTGGAATGTGGCACATGGTATGGAGACACCTGGATGCTTTGATGTGTGAGATGATTTTGTTGGCCTGACTCTCATCACTGATTCTCTTTCTGAAGTACTTCTCCTTTTGTGAGTCACTGAAACCTCGAATTTCTGTAACTCGGTCGAAAAAATCAGCAGGAATTTGACTGGCTGCTGTTGGTCGAGAGGTTATCCAGATGAATGCAGATGGAAGCAGGCATCCCTGTATGAGGCTTGTCACCAAATCATCTACTGATGCTATTTGTTTAACATCAGACACCAACATTTTTGACTGGAAATTTAGGGAAATTCGACTCTCATCCAAACCATCAAAGATGAAGGCAACCTGATAGTCTTTGTAATCTTCACCATCCTTCAGCTCAGGGTGAAAGGCTAGCAGAAGTGTTTGAAGACTATACTGACGACTCCTTGCCAAATTCAACTCACGGAAAGGAATGGAAAACATGAAATCAATATTCTGATTGGCTTTCTCATCCGTCCAGTCAAGAATGAACTTCTGCACTGACACTGTTTTCCCAATCCCAGCAACACCTTTGGTCATCACAGTTCTGATGGGCTTCTCCTGTCCAGTTAAGGGCTTGAAGATGTCATTGCATTTGATTGGTGTGTCCTCTGTGGTTTGATTTCTGGATGCTTCCTCTACCTGCCAAACTTCATGTTCCTTATTCAGCACTTCACTTTTTCCTTCTGTGATGTAGAGCTCTGTGTAGATCTCATTAATGGGTACGTCAGACTCTGCTTTGTTACAATTTTCAGAAATATTCTCGACTCTTTTCTTTAGACTCCCTTTATAGTTCTCTGAAAGTTTCTTCAGGGCTCCATCATCTATTTATCATTCACAAAACAAAAGAATAATGTATTACTAAATCACAATATAGTTCATTGGTGGCAGCTTTAACCAGGCATGAAGTGACATTACAGTTATCTATATTCATTGCACCTCCATCCTGTTGCTTGTCACATATACAAAAGTAATTTTCCTGTTTAGTCTGAGAGATGTCTTAGACACTATAAGATGTATTCTTTGTTTCCAAAAACACACTGGGTTATCTGTTAGAACTTTCCGTATCCACATGAATGCTGAAATGAGTGAAAGGACTGTGGCTGACTAGGTCATTTTATTTGTGTTTTAAAATAAAAGGCGACTTTGGAGAAAAAACTAGCCATTTCCCACTCAATAGGGAATGAAAACGGAAGGGGGCTGCGCAGTGCATTATGGGGGGAAATCAATGTGCGCCGCCATTTTTGTATGCGAGAAGAATAGCTTACCAACACAAGGGAGTGAGACAGTAGGCAGAGTTGCAGCTTAGTAGCTATAGTTCAATTTTATTTAGAATGCTAAATACTTGTGCAAAAGAACGCCATGGCTTGTACAGGGACAAACTCATGCCATACGCGATCTACACTAAACCTCTCGTGGAAATCTGTAGGCTGGTCATGCCCACTCTACCTTTGCGTCCAAAATGTTGGAATCTCTGTTTTGAGCAGTTTCATACAAAAAATCATGCTGTTGAGTACAGTGTTCTCCATTATTTTGCGTGAGTGGAGAGACATAGCCTGTTTAGAATTATTGGTATGCTTCGGAAACATAACCTGACAACTGTAATGTGATAACAAACCTGTTTTCATTTTGTGTGCACGCCTCTCTAATTCTGATACAGAATGCTCATTCTAGGCTGCATTTTAAATGTTTCAAGTAATTTGTCATGAGTCCTAGACAAAACAACATAGGCTATGCAATCGCGAAATCACTAACCAATGCATATTTACATTTTCCGCCTGGACACCGCGGGGCAAAGTAAAGTTCGCACTTCACCTACTATCTCATTCATTTTGCAGGTAGACAGTATTTAAGTAATAGCACAAAACAGCATCAAAAGTGTTAACGGAATGGTGGATTTGTTGTCGTGGTATTTTTGGTCAAAATTAGGGATGCAAGTGCATGCATGCATCCCAGCTTTCAGCGCCTGACACCTGCACTTGACTGACCCGTCTGTGGTGACAGCCACAACCATCGCTCCATTTGGCAAAGCGCACTAACTCAATGCACCGTCCTACCACATGTGATAGCAAGCCGATCTACAACGGAGTCCTTTTTCCATCATGAGGCTGGGAATCGTGAACATGAGCTCTAACTTCCATCGCAACATCATTTCTTGTGTTATCGTTCTTGGGTGTTAATCCAGTTATTTTGTGTGCTGGTCCTGTGAAATATGATGCTATAACATTTTATATTTTACCTCTGGGTCAGCCATGTTCCCACATGAAAATGTTACAATGTGTTATATTGTGTTCGGTGACGTTCAAAAACATTAGGTGTAGAAGCCTTAGATGGCATAGGCTACATTCTCTTACATACAGTCTATGATAGATATTAGTATGGGCCCATGTTTTTAGACCGTTAGATTTTAAGAAACATTGCATTATGTTGCAGTTATGTTGCATTATACATCATATGTCTTTGTCCAGACCGTAGATAAAAATAATTTAGCAGAGTATAAAGAGTTCTTTTACTGAACCAGTTAACAGGTTAACACCGAACAAGGGAAACCTTGGCCACTTGGTGGGCGGTGCCTTCTCCTGCGCGAAGTCGTGTGATGTCACATTTTCATTCCCTCATTTCAGTCATGTGATTGTGACATTTATTTTTATCTCAGCTAGTTTTAATTGGCAGACATTAACATCGATATATAGCCAGTTCGCGGTACGTTGTTACATCAATCACAGTCAGAGAGTGAATTACAGTGGTAAGCCTTGATGGGGCATTGGCACAGACAGGCACAGTGCTCTTCCTCTTGATTGTACCCCTATTATGCACTGTTGAAAACACCAATGAAGGTGATAACCAAACCTGAGTTTTCATTGACATCTTTGCCTGACAATTTAGCAGCATTAAAAGAATTGTTTTTTTGTGATTGAATGTCATAAAATGAGAAACTTCACCTGTGTGTTCAGTCTGCTGATATTTGCTGCTCTCTGCGCCGCCTGCGTGTTCACCTAGGAGAGACTGGTTTCTCCAGGTCTTTCTGTGCTGAGAACCACTGTGGTCCTCAGACTCCCACTCACTACAGAGATGGTAGGAAAGAAGTGGATATCAGAAAAAGAAAAAGTGCCAACAACAACATCAACAATAATAATCCAGCAAATGGTGCAGAGGAAAAATGTACAAATGAGCTTTTCAGGGTCTGGATCTAACTTTGGATATACAGTTTTATTAAATACAACAGTTTTTGAGATGTCAGCCACAGACCTCTCAAAGTTAGGATCAGCATCTAAAAATCACACCTACATTTCTGCCATGCTCACATGATTCTAGAGTCAGGGGAGCAAAAGTTCGGGTCTATTACAAGAATATTTTAACCAAATTTTACTAACTGAAGTTGAACTTGAATGTGGAAAGTGCTCTTATACTGTGTAGGCCTTTACTGTGTATTGAAACAACAGTCTTACTTTACATTTGAGGTTCAGTCCCAATGAGTATGATAGGATTAAGGATCGAGAGACAGAGGGGACACTTCAGATGATGCACCAGGCACTTTTATTATTCTTCTGAGGTAGATTGAGGGAATGAGGATCAAAACCAAGGTGATTTTGGAGATATTTTAGATTTTTTCCAATCAAATTCATCATGTGCATTGTTGTAGGTTAAAATCACATGGTGCAACTACTGCATACTTGGTAAGTGCTAAGTGACCATCTTTTTGGCCCTTTGGGTTTGTGTATTTGTTTTGAAAAAGGAACTGAGGTCAGATTTATAAAGAGGCATTTATGAACGTTCTGATCTGAATCTTAAACACTCACGTTAGATCTGACGGGGCAGGCTCAATGGGCAGGTTGGGAGGAATTATGATGGACACATCACTCTTCATAGACACAAGGCTGGGCACTGGAGATGGACATCTCTCTGTCTGTGGTCTACAAACACAAAAATGTATGCACGCACGCACACACGCACACACATTCACTCACACACAAACACACACACAAACACACACACACTGCGTTAACCATTTAGCTGATGCACCCTAAAAAAACGTTTTCTTCTTTTATCATGTAGTAGCCTAAGATTAATCTTTTTTTTCCAAACTAGTTGAGCATACTTTCAAAAGCAGGAGGCACCGTGTTGGTGGTATAGGCACCAACGGCATATATGTATATATTTGGATATATTTGGTCTATTTCATTTGGTCAGGCATAGATACTTCCGAACAAACTTTATAACGAACAAATTAAGGAGGAATGCAATTTCAAAGTAGCATACTTTCTAACTGCGGTAAAGGGAGAAAGTGAGGGATGGTCAACGATGAATGGTGACAGTTAATAATCAACCCGTTTAAACATGACTGAAATGCACCACTGCCTGTTAGTCCATTGTTTGTTTTTTTGTCTTCATTGTGTGCCTGAAACAGGCCCGGTAAACTAGAATAAGCGCAGTGCAGTTTGAAATGGGCCTACAATATAATATGCTCAGTGAAGTTTGTACATGGTAAAAGTAAATGAATTACTTTAGGTAAATGTGGAGACTCAGTCAGCCTAGTGGTTGAAAATCAGGAAGAAGCTTTATTCTTAACAATAAGGACAATACAACAGACAGACACAGGACGAGACAAAGACTAACCTACACACATGACAATACGAGACTAGCCTACACACACACATAACAATACGAGACAAAACTACACACACACACATGACAATACGAGACAAGACTACACACACACACATGACAATATGAGACAAGACTACACACACACATAACAATACGAGACAAGACTACACACACACATGACAATATGAGACAAGACTACACACACACACACACATAACAATACGAGACAAAACTACACACACACACATGACAATACGAGACAAGAGTACACACACACATGACAATATGAGACGAGACACTGACTAACAAGGCAAGACTGACTAAGACATATTTTCTGAGACCTTAATGTCTTACTGCAGAAAATGGGTGTAACCAACCAGTGCTGCCTACCTGTCTGTTATTACCTGGACATTGCATCCTTTTTTTTAATTTTCAGGGCAAGGTCCTGCACTTTCAAAGCCCTGCCGACGGCAGCTTTAATGGGTTTACAGCTGCTATTAAAGGAGAACTTCGGTGTAAAATGAAAATTGGCATGTTAAAACATCATACCGAGTTGGTATGTGTACCGAGGAGCAAAATTGATTTAGCCTGTTGCATTCAGAGTTTAACTATTTTTTATAGTTTGACCCAGAAGGCTAACAATGGAAGTGGTAGGTGCCCTTAGACGAAGCATGACGACATTTATGAACTTTCTGATCTGAATCTTAAACACTCACGTTAGATCTGACGGGGCAGGCTCAATGGGCAGGTTGGGAGGAATTATGATGGACACATCACTCTTCATAGACACAAGGCTGGGCACTGGAGATGGACATCTCTCTGTCTGTGGTCTACAAACACAAAAATGTATGCACGCATGCACACACGCACACACAATCACTCACACACAAACACACACACAAACACACACACACTGCGTTAACCATTTAGCTGATGCACCCTAAAAAAAACGTTTTCTTCTTTTATCATGTAGTAGTCTAAGATTAATCTTTTTTTTCCAAACTAGTTGAGCATACTTTCAAACAATATGTCACCCATAAAATGGTCATTTTAATCTGTATGTAATTAAATTAATTTGTTATTTGACTTATTCTGTACATAATTATGGAGAAAAAAATGTAAATGTAATAGATGTGATTCCACAATGTAGCTGCAATTGAATGTGATCAGTTTTTCAAATCTCTTTACCATTCTCTCTGTCTGTGGTCTACAAACACAAAATGTACACACACACACACACACTCACTCTCTCTCTCTCTCTCTCTCTCTCTCTCTCTCTCTCTCTCTCTCACTTACACACACACACACACACACACACACACACACACACACACACACACACACACACACACACACACTTCACTCACTCATACACATACGCACACACACACACCCACCCACACACACACACACACACACACACACACAAACACACACACACACACACACACACACACACACAAACACACACACACACACACACATAGGTTAAAAAGTCTTGATGACTTGAAATGGGGGTGATTTTTCTATTCGCACCGGCAAGTCCGGCAAAAATCTGCTTACACCTGGTAACATCACTTCCTCAGAAAGGTTTGGCAGGTGCCAAAGTAAATTTAAAGTACTACTAAGTACTAAAGTAATAAAAACTATTGCAAATTTTAAACTACAATAATTTAATGGTTATGGTGATGATACACCAGCTGACAACAGGTCCAGTTACATTTGTCTTCACTTGAGACTGATAGCAAAACTTCAGATCAGTATGGTAACTCACCCTGCATCAGTGCGTGTTGTTAAGACAGCATCAGTGTCCTTGTTTGCTATGGTAACACAGGGGTGCAGTGCTGCAGACTCTGGTGTGTGTGTCTCACTGCGAGCCTCCTCTCTCTCTGGAAGGACACTCATTCTAGCTGCAGTAAGATATTCCCTACACCTGAAAAAGACACACAGCTTAACAATTTGCTTTATTAATCACCAGGCACTATATACTGTATATACAGAATTATAATATACAGAAATTATAACTGCAACTAGGCAGAAATCACTACCTTTGTTTCTACTGGTACTACTATACAAAACAGGACATTTGGACAGCTGTGGCCTAATGGGTAGGGAGTTAGGGATCGTCAGACGGGGGGTTTCAGATTTGATTCCCATACCAGTAACAAAAATGTCGCTGGGGAAGTGAATATCCAGTGCTGTGCTGTCCATTGTTCTGGGGCCCCAGTGCCTTATTCACTGTAAATCACTCTGGATTAAATGCTCAGATAAATGTGCTGTATATCATAAAACTTGAAAATCTTAAAATCTGAAGGGCAGATGTGACCTGAGGCCAGATGTAACCATGATTGAATGGAGACGTCTCATTAAACCTAAGGGGCTTTGTCCTGCACCACCACTAATCAGCCATCTACTAATAAGCAGACATTAATGCACAAGCCAAGACTATAGCTAGTCCCTAATCCATCACATGGCACAGAAAGTGATCATGCATGCATGATCGCATGGTCAATAGAAGTAGAAGTGAAACTTAAGTCATGAAGGAAGCCACAGATATTTTCACTGACGCAACAGAGTTGGTTGGCCTGCACACGTCTCCACACAACTACATCAAAAGCATTTATTCAAGCATGTGTTATTCTTGTACAGTCATAACACATTATCACATACAGTAACACCAGATATCACATTACATTTCACACACACACACACACACACACACACACACACCAAATTTGAGTTAATGGAGAAGAGATGTAGAGTATTTAATTTAATATGTAGCCTATTGCATCCTAGTTTTTTAATAATTAACATTTTACAAACGAGTAAAGATGTTTGTAGGTATGTTTGAAACATTGTCAGCACCACTGTTAAAAATTAAAACCCAAAAAAAAAAAAAAAAAGGCTACCCCATGTTAGGCACTTCACCATCATCCACTAAGTATTAACAATCATTTTTCCATTATGTTATACTGATTTTATTGTTCAGGGGCGGTTAAATGTTTGTAAACTAAATAGGATGTGAAACACAGCTCCAATTCCAGTCCCTGTGTAGCCTCGAAGGACTGAGGAACCCCAGTTGGCCGGTGCAATGATGGACTTGAACATGGCAACCCCGCCATCTACAGACAACACACAGCTGGTGAGGAACTCGCGTTCCCCCCTGACTTCTCTTGGTGCCGACAAAAACACCTTTCTTGCGTAGCTGCGACGTTACTTTGTCTATTCATCGCTCTGCTAACGCAACTAACGCAAGTCGAAGATCAGCCCATAGACATCCTATACATGTATAGGATATCTATGGATAAGCCAGCGTGACGTTCAGGTGTGGCAAGGGTTAAGTCACATGACAGCTTTCCCAGGGGGGACAAGAATTTCAAGAGATTAGGTGACGCAGGTGTAAGTCGAAGCAGTGCTTCCTTCACTTCTCAAAGTCCACTAACCACTAACCATGCATGAACATGTACATTTACTTACATTAGCAACACAACCTCACTAAAACAAGTTTCAATAGTTTTGTTTCTAAATAATAAGAAAACAAGTAGCTCTTTAAAGTGGGACTAAACTGACTTGTATCCGCCAAAATTGGATTTGCAAATGGATCTTTATGCATTTATCCATTATACGGACCTACAGAAATGGTTAATTTTGTCACAGCATGGATAAACAATGAGCAGCTCCGACAAAATACAGCAGAGTCTTGGCACGGCAGCCACAACAATAACTTATTACGTTATTGACAAAATGTTATTACATCATTGGCTCAACATTGTTATTAGCCTACATTATTGGCAATTTATTAGGCCTATATTATTGCCTTTATTGAATTTAAAATATTTGCATTTAATTTATAATCACATATGTTATGACATTATATGCATTCTACTTCCTCCTTCAACACACATTCGAAATGGCGTCATCTCAGAAGACATTGAAAATTCGTACGTTGTCGTCTGTTGTACCAACTCATCTGCCAGGCACAACATAATGCTAACAATGAAAGTTGTGTTACTTACCATGACGCAGATATTGTTACAGTGCCATATGCCGTATTTCTATATAAAAAAATACGTATTAACTTGTCCGACCTTGAAAGCGCCTACAGTGCAAGAAGGCAGGAGGCTACAGAGTTTAGTTTCGATTTTGTGACCGCTGTTTACTTAAGGCAGGGGCGTAGCCTCTAGGCATAACATTAAGCAGGAGGCACCGTGTTGGTGGTATAGGCACCAACGGCATATATGTATATATTTGGATATATTTGGTCTATTTCATTTGGTCAGGCATAGATACTTCCGAACAAACTTTATAACGAACAAATTAAGGAGGAATGCAATTTCAAAGTAGCATACTTTCTAACTGGCGGGCGGTAAAGGGAGAAAGTGAGGGATGGTCAACACGATGAATGGTGACAGTTAATAATCAACCCGTTTAAACATGACTGAAATGCACCACTGCCTGTTAGTCCATTGTTTGTTTTTTTTGTCTTCATTGTGTGCCTGAAACAGGCCCGGTACACTAGAATAAGCGCAGTGCAGTTTGAAATGGGCCTACAATATAATATGCTCAGTGAAGTTTGTACATGGTAAAAGTAAATGAATTACTTTAGGTAAATGTGGAGACTCAGTCAGCCTAGTGGTTGAAAATCAGGAAGAAGCTTTATTCTTAACAATAAGGACAATACAACAGACAGACACAGGACGAGACAAAGACTAACCTACACACATGACAATACGAGACTAGCCTACACACACACATAACAATACGAGACAAAACTACACACACACACGACAATACGAGACAAGACTACACACACACACATGACAATATGAGACAAGACTACACACACACATGACAATATGAGACGAGACACTGACTAACAAGGCAAGACTGACTAAGACATATTTTCTGAGACCTTAATGTCTTACTGCAGAAAATGGGTGTAACCAACCAGTGCTGCCTACCTGTCTGTTATTACCTGGACATTGCATCCTTTTTTTTAATTTTCAGGGCAAGGTCCTGCACTTTCAAAGCCCTGCCGACGGCAGCTTTAATGGGTTTACAGCTGCTATTAAAGGAGAACTTCGGTGTAAAATGAAAATTGGCATGTTAAAACATCATACCGAGTTGGTATGTGTACCGAGGAGCAAAATTGATTTAGCCTGTTGCATTCAGAGTTTAACTATTTTTTATAGTTTGACCCAGAAGGCTAACAATGGAAGTGGTAGGTGCCCTTAGACGAAGCATGACGACATTTATGAACTTTCTGATCTGAATCTTAAACACTCACGTTAGATCTGACGGGGCAGGCTCAATGGGCAGGTTGGGAGGAATTATGATGGACACATCACTCTTCATAGACACAAGGCTGGGCACTGGAGATGGACATCTCTCTGTCTGTGGTCTACAAACACAAAAATGTATGCACGCATGCACACACGCACACACAATCACTCACACACAAACACACACACAAACACACACACACTGCGTTAACCATTTAGCTGATGCACCCTAAAAAAAACGTTTTCTTCTTTTATCATGTAGTAGTCTAAGATTAATCTTTTTTTTCCAAACTAGTTGAGCATACTTTCAAAAAATATGTCACCCATAAAATGGTCATTTTAATCTGTATGTAATTAAATTAATTTGTTATTTGACTTATTCTGTACATAATTATGGAGAAAAAAATGTAAATGTAATAGATGTGATTCCACAATGTAGCTGCAATTGAATGTGATCAGTTTTTCAAATCTCTTTACCATTCTCTCTGTCTGTGGTCTACAAACACAAAATGTACACACACACACACACACTCTCTCTCTCTCTCTCTCTCTCTCTCTCTCACTTACACACACACACACACACACACACACACACACACACACACACACACACACACTCACTCATGCACATACGCACACACACACACTCACTCACACACACACAAACACACACACACACACACACACACACACACACACACACACACACACACACACACACTCACTCATGCACATACGCACACACACACACCCACTCACACACACACAAACACACACACACACACACACACACACACACACACACACACACACACACAAACACACACACACACACACACATAGGTTAAAAAGTCTTGATGACTTGAAATGGGGGTGATTTTTCTATTCGCACCGGCAAGTCCGGCAAAAATCTGCTTACACCTGGTAACATCACTTCCTCAGAAAGGTTTCGCAGGTGCCAAAGTAAATTTAAAGTACTACTAAGTACTAAAGTAATAAAAACTATTGCAAATTTTAAACTACAATAATTTAATGGTTATGGTGATGATACACCAGCTGACAACAGGTCCAATTACATCTGTCTTCACTTGAGACTGATAGCAAAACTTCAGATCAGTATGGTAACTCACCCTGCATCAGTGCGTGTTGTTAAGACAGCATCAGTGTCCTTGTTTGCTATGGTAACACAGGGGTGCAGTGCTGCAGACTCTGGTGTGTGTGTCTCACTGCGAGCCTCCTCTCTCTCTGGAAGGACACTCATTCTAGCTGCAGTAAGATATTCCCTACACCTGAAAAAGACACACAGCTTAACAATTTGCTTTATTAATCACCAGGCACTATATATATATACAGAATTATAATATACAGAAATTATAACTGCAACTAGGCAGAAATCACTACCTTTGTTTCTACTGGTACTACTATACAAAACAGGACATTTGGACAGCTGTGGCCTAATGGGTAGGGAGTTAGGGATCGTCAGACGGGGGGTTTCAGATTTGATTCCCATACCAGTAACAAAAATGTCGCTGGGGAAGTGAATATCCAGTGCTGTGCTGTCCATTGTTCTGGGGCCCCAGTGCCTTATTCACTGTAAATCACTCTGGATTAAATGCTCAGATAAATGTGCTGTATATCATAAAACTTGAAAATCTTAAAATCTGAAGGGCAGATGTGACCTGAGGCCAGATGTAACCATGATTGAATGGAGACGTCTCATTAAACCTAAGGGGCTTTGTCCTGCACCACCACTAATCAGCCATCTACTAATAAGCAGACATTAATATACAAGCCAAGACTATAGCTAGTCCCTAATCCATCACATGGCACAGAAAGTGATCATGCATGCATGATCGCATGGTCAATAGAAGTAGAAGTGAAACTTAAGTCATGAAGGAAGCCACAGATATTTTCACTGACGCAACAGAGTTGGTTGGCCTGCACACGTCTCCACACAACTACATCAAAAGCATTTATTCAAGCATGTGTTATTCTTGTACAGTCATAACACATTATCACATACAGTAACACCAGATATCACATTACATTTCACACACACACACACACACACACACACACACACCAAATTTGAGTTAATGGAGAAGAGATGTAGAGTATTTAATTTAATATGTAGCCTATTGCATCCTAGTTTTTTAATAATTAACATTTTACAAACGAGTAAAGATGTTTGTAGGTATGTTTGAAACATTGTCAGCACCACTGTTAAAAATTAAAACCCAAAAAAAGGCTACCCCATGTTAGGCACTTCACCATCATCCACTAAGTATTAACAATCATTTTTCCATTATGTTATACTGATTTTATTGTTCAGGGGCGGTTAAATGTTTGTAAACTAAATAGGATGTGAAACACAGCTCCAATTCCAGTCCCTGTGTAGCCTCGAAGGACTGAGGAACCCCAGTTGGCCGGTGCAATGATGGACTTGAACATGGCAACCCCGCCATCTACAGACAACACACAGCTGGTGAGGAACTCGCGTTCCCCCCTGACTTCTCTTGGTGCCGACAAAAACACCTTTCTTGCGTAGCTGCGACGTTACTTTGTCTATTCATCGCTCTGCTAACGCAACTAACGCAAGTCGAAGATCAGCCCATAGACATCCTATACATGTATAGGATATCTATGGATAAGCCAGCGTGACGTTCAGGTGTGGCAAGGGTTAAGTCACATGACAGCTTTCCCAGGGGGGACAAGAATTTCAAGAGATTAGGTGACGCAGGTGTAAGTCGAAGCAGTGCTTCCTTCACTTCTCAAAGTCCACTAACCACTAACCATGCATGAACATGTACATTTACTTACATTAGCAACACAACCTCACTAAAACAAGTTTCAATAGTTTTGTTTCTAAATAATAAGAAAACAAGTAGCTCTTTAAAGTGGGACTAAACTGACTTGTATCCGCCAAAATTGGATTTGCAAATGGATCTTTATGCATTTATCCATTATACGGACCTACAGAAATGGTTAATTTTGTCACAGCATGGATAAACAATGAGCAGCTCCGACAAAATACAGCAGAGTCTTGGCACGGCAGCCACAACAATAACTTATTACGTTATTGACAAAATGTTATTACATCATTGGCTCAACATTGTTATTAGCCTACATTATTGGCAATTTATTAGGCCTATATTATTGCCTTTATTGAATTTAAAATATTTGCATTTAATTTATAATCACATATGTTATGACATTATATGCATTCTACTTCCTCCTTCAACACACATTCGAAATGGCGTCATCTCAGAAGACATTGAAAATTCGTACGTTGTCGTCTGTTGTACCAACTCATCTGCCAGGCACAACATAATGCTAACAATGAAAGTTGTGTTACTTACCATGACGCAGATATTGTTACAGTGCCATATGCCGTATTTCTATATAAAAAAATACGTATTAACTTGTCCGACCTTGAAAGCGCCTACAGTGCAAGAAGGCAGGAGGCTACAGAGTTTAGTTTCGATTTTGTGACCGCTGTTTACTTAAGGCAGGGGCGTAGCCTCTAGGCATAACATTAAGCAGGAGGCACCGTGTTGGTGGTATAGGCACCAACGGCATATATGTATATATTTGGATATATTTGGTCTATTTCATTTGGTCAGGCATAGATACTTCCGAACAAACTTTATAACGAACAAATTAAGGAGGAATGCAATTTCAAAGTAGCATACTTTCTAACTGGCGGGCGGTAAAGGGAGAAAGTGAGGGATGGTCAACACGATGAATGGTGACAGTTAATAATCAACCCGTTTAAACATGACTGAAATGCACCACTGCCTGTTAGTCCATTGTTTGTTTTTTTTGTCTTCATTGTGTGCCTGAAACAGGCCCGGTACACTAGAATAAGCGCAGTGCAGTTTGAAATGGGCCTACAATATAATATGCTCAGTGAAGTTTGTACATGGTAAAAGTAAATGAATTACTTTAGGTAAATGTGGAGACTCAGTCAGCCTAGTGGTTGAAAATCAGGAAGAAGCTTTATTCTTAACAATAAGGACAATACAACAGACAGACACAGGACGAGACAAAGACTAACCTACACACATGACAATACGAGACTAGCCTACACACACACATAACAATACGAGACAAAACTACACACACACACATGACAATACGAGACAAGACTACACACACACACATGACAATATGAGACAAGACTACACACACACATAACAATACGAGACAAGACTACACACACACATGACAATATGAGACAAGACTACACACACACACATGACAATATGAGACAAGACTACACACACACATGACAATATGAGACGAGACACTGACTAACAAGGCAAGACTGACTAAGACATATTTTCTGAGACCTTAATGTCTTACTGCAGAAAATGGGTGTAACCAACCAGTGCTGCCTACCTGTCTGTTATTACCTGGACATTGCATCCTTTTTTTTAATTTTCAGGGCAAGGTCCTGCACTTTCAAAGCCCTGCCGACGGCAGCTTTAATGGGTTTACAGCTGCTATTAAAGGAGAACTTCGGTGTAAAATGAAAATTGGCATGTTAAAACATCATACCGAGTTGGTATGTGTACCGAGGAGCAAAATTGATTTAGCCTGTTGCATTCAGAGTTTAACTATTTTTTATAGTTTGACCCAGAAGGCTAACAATGGAAGTGGTAGGTGCCCTTAGACGAAGCATGACGACATTTATGAACTTTCTGATCTGAATCTTAAACACTCACGTTAGATCTGACGGGGCAGGCTCAATGGGCAGGTTGGGAGGAATTATGATGGACACATCACTCTTCATAGACACAAGGCTGGGCACTGGAGATGGACATCTCTCTGTCTGTGGTCTACAAACACAAAAATGTATGCACGCATGCACACACGCACACACAATCACTCACACACAAACACACACACAAACACACACACACTGCGTTAACCATTTAGCTGATGCACCCTAAAAAAAACGTTTTCTTCTTTTATCATGTAGTAGTCTAAGATTAATCTTTTTTTTCCAAACTAGTTGAGCATACTTTCAAAAAATATGTCACCCATAAAATGGTCATTTTAATCTGTATGTAATTAAATTAATTTGTTATTTGACTTATTCTGTACATAATTATGGAGAAAAAAATGTAAATGTAATAGATGTGATTCCACAATGTAGCTGCAATTGAATGTGATCAGTTTTTCAAATCTCTTTACCATTCTCTCTGTCTGTGGTCTACAAACACAAAATGTACACACACACACACACACTCTCTCTCTCTCTCTCTCTCTCTCTCTCTCACTTACACACACACACACACACACACACACACACACACACACACACACACACACACACACACACACACTCACTCATGCACATACGCACACACACACACTCACTCACACACACACAAACACACACACACACACACACACACACACACACACACACACACACACACACACACACACACACACACACTCACTCATGCACATACGCACACACACACACCCACTCACACACACACAAACACACACACACACACACACACACACACACACACACACACACACACACACACAAACACACACACACACACACACATAGGTTAAAAAGTCTTGATGACTTGAAATGGGGGTGATTTTTCTATTCGCACCGGCAAGTCCGGCAAAAATCTGCTTACACCTGGTAACATCACTTCCTCAGAAAGGTTTCGCAGGTGCCAAAGTAAATTTAAAGTACTACTAAGTACTAAAGTAATAAAAACTATTGCAAATTTTAAACTACAATAATTTAATGGTTATGGTGATGATACACCAGCTGACAACAGGTCCAATTACATCTGTCTTCACTTGAGACTGATAGCAAAACTTCAGATCAGTATGGTAACTCACCCTGCATCAGTGCGTGTTGTTAAGACAGCATCAGTGTCCTTGTTTGCTATGGTAACACAGGGGTGCAGTGCTGCAGACTCTGGTGTGTGTGTCTCACTGCGAGCCTCCTCTCTCTCTGGAAGGACACTCATTCTAGCTGCAGTAAGATATTCCCTACACCTGAAAAAGACACACAGCTTAACAATTTGCTTTATTAATCACCAGGCACTATATATATATACAGAATTATAATATACAGAAATTATAACTGCAACTAGGCAGAAATCACTACCTTTGTTTCTACTGGTACTACTATACAAAACAGGACATTTGGACAGCTGTGGCCTAATGGGTAGGGAGTTAGGGATCGTCAGACGGGGGGTTTCAGATTTGATTCCCATACCAGTAACAAAAATGTCGCTGGGGAAGTGAATATCCAGTGCTGTGCTGTCCATTGTTCTGGGGCCCCAGTGCCTTATTCACTGTAAATCACTCTGGATTAAATGCTCAGATAAATGTGCTGTATATCATAAAACTTGAAAATCTTAAAATCTGAAGGGCAGATGTGACCTGAGGCCAGATGTAACCATGATTGAATGGAGACGTCTCATTAAACCTAAGGGGCTTTGTCCTGCACCACCACTAATCAGCCATCTACTAATAAGCAGACATTAATGCACAAGCCAAGACTATAGCTAGTCCCTAATCCATCACATGGCACAGAAAGTGATCATGCATGCATGATCGCATGGTCAATAGAAGTAGAAGTGAAACTTAAGTCATGAAGGAAGCCACAGATATTTTCACTGACGCAACAGAGTTGGTTGGCCTGCACACGTCTCCACACAACTACATCAAAAGCATTTATTCAAGCATGTGTTATTCTTGTACAGTCATAACACATTATCACATACAGTAACACCAGATATCACATTACATTTCACACACACACACACACACACACACACACACACACACACACCAAATTTGAGTTAATGGAGAAGAGATGTAGAGTATTTAATTTAATATGTAGCCTATTGCATCCTAGTTTTTTAATAATTAACATTTTACAAACGAGTAAAGATGTTTGTAGGTATGTTTGAAACATTGTCAGCACCACTGTTAAAAATTAAAACCCAAAAAAAAAAAAAAAAAAGGCTACCCCATGTTAGGCACTTCACCATCATCCACTAAGTATTAACAATCATTTTTCCATTATGTTATACTGATTTTATTGTTCAGGGGCGGTTAAATGTTTGTAAACTAAATAGGATGTGAAACACAGCTCCAATTCCAGTCCCTGTGTAGCCTCGAAGGACTGAGGAACCCCAGTTGGCCGGTGCAATGATGGACTTGAACATGGCAACCCCGCCATCTACAGACAACACACAGCTGGTGAGGAACTCGCGTTCCCCCCTGACTTCTCTTGGTGCCGACAAAAACACCTTTCTTGCGTAGCTGCGACGTTACTTTGTCTATTCATCGCTCTGCTAACGCAACTAACGCAAGTCGAAGATCAGCCCATAGACATCCTATACATGTATAGGATATCTATGGATAAGCCAGCGTGACGTTCAGGTGTGGCAAGGGTTAAGTCACATGACAGCTTTCCCAGGGGGGACAAGAATTTCAAGAGATTAGGTGACGCAGGTGTAAGTCGAAGCAGTGCTTCCTTCACTTCTCAAAGTCCACTAACCACTAACCATGCATGAACATGTACATTTACTTACATTAGCAACACAACCTCACTAAAACAAGTTTCAATAGTTTTGTTTCTAAATAATAAGAAAACAAGTAGCTCTTTCAAGTGGGACTAAACTGACTTGTATCCGCCAAAATTGGATTTGCAAATGGATCTTTATGCATTTATCCATTATACGGACCTACAGAAATGGTTAATTTTGTCACAGCATGGATAAACAATGAGCAGCTCCGACAAAATACAGCAGAGTCTTGGCACGGCAGCCACAACAATAACTTATTACGTTATTGACAAAATGTTATTACATCATTGGCTCAACATTGTTATTAGCCTACATTATTGGCAATTTATTAGGCCTATATTATTGCCTTTATTGAATTTAAAATATTTGCATTTAATTTATAATCACATATGTTATGACATTATATGCATTCTACTTCCTCCTTCAACACACATTCGAAATGGCGTCATCTCAGAAGACATTGAAAATTCGTACGTTGTCGTCTGTTGTACCAACTCATCTGCCAGGCACAACATAATGCTAACAATGAAAGTTGTGTTACTTACCATGACGCAGATATTGTTACAGTGCCATATGCCGTATTTCTATATAAAAAAATACGTATTAACTTGTCCGACCTTGAAAGCGCCTACAGTGCAAGAAGGCAGGAGGCTACAGAGTTTAGTTTCGATTTTGTGACCGCTGTTTACTTAAGGCAGGGGCGTAGCCTCTAGGCATAACATTAAGCAGGAGGCACCGTGTTGGTGGTATAGGCACCAACGGCATATATGTATATATTTGGATATATTTGGTCTATTTCATTTGGTCAGGCATAGATACTTCCGAACAAACTTTATAACGAACAAATTAAGGAGGAATGCAATTTCAAAGTAGCATACTTTCTAACTGGCGGGCGGTAAAGGGAGAAAGTGAGGGATGGTCAACACGATGAATGGTGACAGTTAATAATCAACCCGTTTAAACATGACTGAAATGCACCACTGCCTGTTAGTCCATTGTTTGTTTTTTTTGTCTTCATTGTGTGCCTGAAACAGGCCCGGTACACTAGAATAAGCGCAGTGCAGTTTGAAATGGGCCTACAATATAATATGCTCAGTGAAGTTTTTACATGGTAAAAGTAAATGAATTACTTTAGGTAAATGTGGAGACTCAGTCAGCCTAGTGGTTGAAAATCAGGAAGAAGCTTTATTCTTAACAATAAGGACAATACAACAGACAGACACAGGACGAGACAAAGACTAACCTACACACATGACAATACGAGACTAGCCTACACACACACATAACAATACGAGACAAAACTACACACACACACATGACAATACGAGACAAGACTACACACACACATGACAATATGAGACGAGACACTGACTAACAAGGCAAGACTGACTAAGACATATTTTCTGAGACCTTAATGTCTTACTGCAGAAAATGGGTGTAACCAACCAGTGCTGCCCACCTTACATGAATATACTGTAGTAGTAGTATAGTATATAGTATAGAAATAGTCTTTGTTAAAAGTTGTTCTAGTATAGAGTGCTTTCCTAATCAGGTCAGAGAATGTGCCAACCTTGTCTGTATGTTAATCAACAGACTTCCTAAACCCATGAGGTGACCAAATGGTTAACAAAAAGACAGACCATGCAAGTTAACAGCTCTTCACACTCATATCTCACACAGACACACATTGGTAGAGCGGCAGACAGGATCTCTCTCACAAAGGTGTGACTCTGATTTCTGAAGGATTGTAACAAAACAAAAATATAATAAATGAATGTCAGATAATAATAAAGAGATTATTATTATTATTCAAATACCACCAGTAGTTACACTGCCACACTGGCTTTGCATTCTGTGTCTTTCTGTGTCTTCATGTGTGGTGGCAGAAAACATCCGTGAAGATGCTGCACGCATTTTCAGACGCAACCAGTCACAGGAGGGTCTGTTGGATGGAGCAGACGCAGACAGCTCATGCCTGTCCAACCCCCTCTCATGGCTAAAGGTCTTCAGTAACAGCTCCAGCTCTAATGCACACCTGTAATGGCCTTACCCTCTTCCTGTTCTATTGTACAAAATATTAATTTATATGACTTTTAGACAGTCATGTTTATATTCTTGAACATTAGTATTTAAAAAAGATACATATTTACTTACTTTTTTTGTATTTTATATTGTTACTGTTTTTGCCAGTTGCTGAAACATGTACTGGATAAAGGTTATCCTTCATCGCTAAATAAAGTGAAATTGTTGATATTATTACTTTGTAACAAATGGAATTAAATAGGCACATCCCACAAACATATATTTGTGTAAAGTTACTATAACATTTGTAAAAAATAAGCTTAAACTTCTTTAAAAATACCACATGTTGACATTATTATTTAGGCTGAAGGAGTTTAAGTATATCAACAGCTAAATCCACCTGAGGTGATGACCGTGTCCCTCTTTAGACAAGCTGTGCTCTGCATCCTGAATCCAGCTTGAACTGGAAATTCAAAGTTCCCATGATTGGACAAAGCAATGCAACTCACAGCCTGTAGACAATGCAATGCAACTCACAGCACGGGCAGGCAGGCAGGCAGGCAGGCAGGCAGGCAGGCAGGCAGGCAGGCAGGCAGGCAGACAGGCAGGCAGGCAGGCAGACAGACAGACAGACAGACAGGCAGGCAGGCAGGCAGGCAGATTGTATTGATCCCAAGCTGGGAAATGAAAGTGTAGCAGCAGCATGACACACAAAGGCAATTAAGAAAAAGGAAAAGAGCACAGCCTGGACATACTAAAACAATGTACTCAATGCAATAAAAATGTATAAAAAGAGAATAAGTAAAATGAAATCTGATATTTGGGTGTCATCCCAAAAGCGCAGTCTCAGAGTCTCAGTCTGCAAAATGAGCAAATAAACCTAAATAACACTGAACACTGCACACTGCACAAGACAATAATACAAGTCTGCACAAGTCTGACATACAGTAACCCTGCCCATTTTTTCACATCATGGTATTTCCCTACCCATGCATCACTCTCTCTTCACAGCCAGTCGGTGTTTCTCACCTCTGTTTCAGCACGCGTGTTTACTTATTTACTAGTCTATTTTGTTCCTGCTTTCCCACGATAGCTTTAACGACACCTCAGAGTCACCTTTATGGGTTTTATTTTATTTTGTTTTATTCGTTTTTTTAGTATTGGACATCTTGTTGTTGCCTCCAAATATGTTATCAATAACATTTGGACTGGCCACCTATTTGTTACCTGATCTACACTTCATCTGAGCACAAAATGTCAGACGATATAAAACATTTCCTGTTGACAGGATCAGTATGGATTTTCCTGAGTTACATGCTACATCCTAATTGTTCAGGTATGTCTTACCTTTTTTCAATGTTCTCTTTTACTCCAACATACTGCTCCCTTTTTGTATCACCATGTATATTTTGCATTGATAAGTTAAACCAAAGTAAAAAAAAAAAAAGCATGCAGTCACTTGCCTCGGCATTTAGCAACTTTACAGTAAAAATGAATCTAAGGTGTTGATGAATTTCAGGAACTGAATGTTCTTGAGCTGAGAATTATTTTGGTAAATGTGGTGTTCTTTACTGCAGCCAAACGAAATCAAATTAATAACAATGTTCTACCAGGCCTACCAGGTTGTTATTAAAGAATATCAATAATAAAGAGACTATTTACTATGAATAAGAACTTGGTGAATTTAGTCCTAATACAAAAATGATTATTGTTTACTGACATTTACAGGTCAGTAATTTAGACATATTAAGTAGTGATTAGACATTAAGTGGTGATAATATGACCCTAATAAAGACTTCATGAAGACCAATTCATTATGCAGACAAGGTTGCTGAGTGTGTTAATCCATAGTGTAGTCTTGCTTCTAGTCTTGCTTCTCAGGAAATGTGTCATTAAGCTAAATTCTTTTATTCGCTGTATTCTCCTTATTGTAATGCATAAGTCAAACCTTTTCATCCAAAGTTAATGTTGAAAGCAGTGCCATAGTGAGTGGACAGAGTTAATACTCAGGTCCTCAGGTGACTGATATGATCTGTCTGCCTGTTTGCATAAAAACTGGTCCTGTCAGCTGAACCAGGGGCGTCACTAGACCTATTACTGTACTGGGGCACAGCTGGGGCACCGAAAATTAATGCAAGCGTGCAAAGCCTCTGAGCAAATTTTTTTTAGCACTTATTTATCGTAAAAAAAAAAAACATAAAGAGTGCTTCAAACTAAACAGTCATATCAGATTATGGTAATATGCTCATCAAACATCGCAGAATAAGTGTTCTCTCTTGGTAGTTTCCACATATTTATGAATTGAGATTAAGGCCTACCAGGTTGTTATTAAAGAACATCAAGAATAAAGATCATATTTACTATGAATAAGAACTTGGCGAATTTAGTCCTAATACAAAAATGATTATTGTTCCCTAACACATACCTTAAAGGTCTGTAATATAGACGTATTAAGTAGTGATTAGACATTAAGTGGTGATAATATGACCCTAATAAAGACTTCATGAAGGCCAGTTCATTATGCAGACAAGGTGGTTGCTGAGTGTGTTAATCCATAGTCCTGCTTCTCAAGAAATGTGTCATTAAGTTACATTCTTGTATTCACTGTATTCAGATGGAAAGTCAAATGTGTATAATGTGCAAATATTTGAATGATGGTAAAACAGGCTTATTAACTGGTTAGAAGCATACACAGGAGTTTACACCAGAATAACACCGCTGTGTTACAAAATAACAATGCTGCTTGACTAAATGTAGAGCAACAGAACAAACCCATTGTGCGAAGCATAAAAAAGGAATGTGTTTTGCAGAAATGATCTCTTTCAGGTAACATGTGAAGGAGAGGAACGACCTTGAGAGAATCTGCTGGCGGATAGCCACAAACTGCTGAGAGAAAGAACTAGAAGATAGCAGTTTGGAAATGTTAGATTATAAATAGTCCTGGGTTAGGGAACAGCAGGCAGTTCAACTTTGTGCCTGACTGAGACAATGTTATTGGTTAGGGAACGGTAATCGAACCCAGAGCTCCTCACCCACAGTTTTATCCACCAAGTGATTTTATGTATTAGAATAAATTGTTTCTTCATGAAATAATAAGTGGACTTAGTGACGTTTTTCAAAGACAAGGATCATGCTAAAGTCATGGTTTAGAAGAGACGCAACAAAAGCTGGTTACTAACTGCTATATCTGTCTATATCTATATCTGTGCTGAGTCCTAAGGCCCAGAGGTCTGTGCTGTGATATGATTGTCGTTGCGATGGTGTATTTCCCCAGATGCCAGCACTCTTGAGGTCCACTACACATTAATCCCAGGCCCTGAGAACCAGCTGCAGTTCCACCAGACGACCATATTTGATGGGGGCGCCATCCTGCACTGTAGCAGCCCCACACTGAGGGACGAGCCCAGACAGCCCTGGGTCTCTCAGACCTTCACCCCAGAGGAGCTCAGGGGAAGAGATGAGATATGCAGGGGCCAGTTCTACCAGCACTCATCATGGCTTCAGCAGATATCTACACTGATCAAGAACACAGCAGGCAAGAATAATAAAATAAAATAAAATAAAATAAAATAAAATAAAATAAAATAAAATAAAATAAAATAAAATAAAATAAAATAAAATAAAATAGAATAGAATTTACTATAATTTACTATAATATTATTTAATATAATGTTATTTAATATACTATAATATAATTACATTTAATACATCATATTTTCTTCTAACAATTAGAAGTTCTTCAGAGAATACAAGGATGTACGAATGGCTCAGGAATCTCATCTTTCGATAAGTGGGGGATCAATGGCGAGGACTTCCTGACCTTTGACCCTCAAACTCGGAGGTGGTCACCTGACACTGAGCTAGCCGGCCCTGTAGCACAAGAATGGAACCAGCACCCCCTCAGGAATCATGTGCACAGCAGTCACATCAGGGCCGTCTGTCAGGACGACCAAAGCCTGTTTAAGCAGAAGAGAGCAGTGAAGACCGTAAGAGACACAGGTATGGACACGTACCTCAACCAGTACTGCAGCATTAAATAAAACACAGGACTGCAATGTCAGTGTGCTCTAGTGTGATTTACTAAAATGACCTGCCATACTTTTCCCACAGGCATGGAGGTCCAAGTTTTTGCCAAGTCCATTCCAGAACATTCTTCAACATCTCTATGCTGTCATGTGACAGCCTCTGACCTATCAGGAGTGAGGATCCAGCTGACTAAAGGTGGGCTTCCTCTGCACAGTGGGGTGAAGCTGATTGGTCCACGGCCCAATGGAGACGGAACCAATCAGATGAGAGTCTGGGTTGAGCTGAGACTGAAGGACACAGAGAGATACGAGTGTCAGGTCCAGAGAGGCACAGAGAACAAACTGGGTGAGACACACACGCACACACACACACATACACATACACACACACACACACGCACACACACACACATACACATACACACACACACACACATACACATCCAATGGGGTAAGACTTGCGCACACACACACACACACATACACGTCCAATGGGGTAAGACTTGCACACACACACACACACACACACACACACACGTCCAATGGGGTAAGACTTGCATATACACACACACACGCACACACACACACACACACACGCACACACGTCCAATGGGGTAAGACTTGGATACACACACACACACACACAAACACACATCAAATTGGGTAACACTACCTGGAGTTTATGTATTAGAACTCATGGATTGCTAATCCAAAGCAAAACTCTCCTTCCAGGTCGGTTGTCCCTTGAGAAACGGTTTCCATCTTCACGTGAACGGCTCTCTTCAGAGGATCTGAAGAAAGTGCTGATTGGCACCATGGTCTGTCTGGGTGTTGTGCTCTACATCGCTTTTCTAAACAGGAAATATCTGGCAGAACGGCTGTGTCAAAGTATGTACACAACATCTTTTCAGTTTGATCAGATTTGATGTAGTGATCACTTCAATGCCACCTAACCCCTACTTAATATAACACATAATAATTAAACACTGCAACAAAGTTTATCTTTTCTCTTCCTCTATGCGAAATGCTCTTCTTCATTCATTATGTAGTCACATTTGTTCCATAGTAATGAATTAACTTCTATTATACCAACCTGTTGCAATTATATATATTTCTAAAATTAGCCTGACATTGTTGGTTGAGAATATGTTGTTGTTTGCACATCACTGTGGGGAAAAAGTGTTTGCTTACTAACATGAACATAAATGTAATATATAATGATATGGGTCCTGAAACGCTTTGATTGTATGCGAAGTTGTTCTGTGTGAAAGTACAAACGTGATGTGTGGTGTGTGGTGTAGTGGACTAAACAGGACTCACACACCATATACATACACACACACACACACACACAAACACACACACACACAGGTGCACACATACACACTGTCACTTTTCTGCTTGGACTATTTGAACTATTGGTCTGGTTTTATACTTTTTATGCTGTTAACCTATCTCTGTCTACTGTGATCTGGTGCTTTGCTGCTGGAATCTTAATTTCTATTCTATTCTATTGTATTCTGTTCTATTGTATTCTATTCTTTTCTATTCTATTCTATTCTTTTCTATTCTATTCTGCTGTACTCTATTCTATTCTGTTCTGTTCTATTCTATTCTATTCTACTGTACTCTATTCTATTCTATTTTACTGTAATCTATTCTATTCTATTCTATTCTGTTTAAAGCGCGTGGAGCAGTGGTGAGTTTGGTGGAGCAGGAGCTGAAGAAGTATCTCCAGTATGTGCAGACACAGGAGCAGTTTGATGAGTGGAGGAGAACAGATGATGAGTTCTATCCAAATCAAACAGGTTTGTGTATGTATGTATGTATGTATGTATGTATGTATGTATGTATGTATGTATGTATGTATGTATGTATGTGTGTATGTATGTATGTATGTATGTATGTATGTATGTATGTGTGTATGTGTGTGTGCATGTATGTATTTATTTATTTATTTATTTATGTTGCTTAATTATGGTCAAATTTAATCTGTGTTTGCATGTACATATCTAATAGTAATAAACTATGAATAGTTACTAATAAAAGACAGTATCTACACATGGATATGTAATGCATTTTAACAATCGATGTTATGTTTGTTTAGCATATGTTGTTTTTCCCATCAGGGCTCATCAGTGGCTTTTTATCCCTGTATCGGAATCCACACTGACCCACTCCCAGCTCTGACAAAGGTACCCAGTCCCAGTCCTGGGGAACATGCAACTCAGTAGTCCAGATACATCTTGTTGTTAATGATAGCTTTTTTAAAAGATTTGCAAAAAAAAAAAAGCAAATCCAATGTTGGTGGCAGCTTGTTGTATTACAGCATTTGAATATCTTGTGTAAGATCAACAAGGGACAGGAACTATATCAAACCCTAGAATGATGCACCAAGACAGTACTGCTTACCATTCCATTTGGTTAAGGTAGCATGCTAATCGCCATAATAGGTCTTATCTAAAACAACATCTGTTATGACAGCTTTTTGACATTATGCAGCACCATCTGTGATTCACACAGTCTCCAGATTGATTTGTATATTAACGCATGGAGATGATGGTGGCCTTTTAAAGCTAAAGTCAGTTGCATTGCGAAGATGTGATGCCTCTCAGAGCCACTGCTATAGAGACAGACAGTAAGGTGTTAATGTTTTCATAGCCTTCTGTAGAATGCAAACAAGTGTTGACACGTCTGGACGAACGGGTTTAAATGTACTTCCCTTTCATGTTTTCTGCGCATTGATAGTCTGAGCACTGATAAGTCTGCGCACTGGAGTTAATGTCAAAAGCCAAGTCATTGTTACCGTGTACACGGTAGGCTACACACACTATAATATAAATATCTGTGTAGCCTAAGCAGTTGCTACATTAGCTTTTGCACTAGCAGCACTCTGCAACTTCTTTGAGTTAATCAACCATCTTGACAAGTTGGCATAAATTCAGAAATTCTGACTTTGCTTACCTTGGTGGATATGACTACTTTCGCGCTTACTCTGACCAGTTGAGCTGGAGTCCACATAGTGAGGGGAAGGGGGAACTTTTTTTTTACGAGAGTGTCAATTTACTTAAAGACACTAGGGGGCGCCCCGCTGACAAAAAGCCGGAAAAAGCATAGCAAGTTGTATAAGGCTTTAATAAATACGTAGTAGCCAACGTAATTGTTATACTAATTAGCTTTTGCACTTTAAATGACTATGAGGCCAAAGTTATTGTTACACTACGCATTGTAAAAAGCGGCGGGGTAGCACACAGGCAGAAGAAATAATAAAAAAAAAGAAATCAGATGTTGATGTCATGCTGTGAGCCTGTGAGCAGCTTTGTAGTAGCAGGGGATTAGTCTTGTAGGGATTAGTCTGTTTTTTGAAGCAGCACATAGAAATGTGTCTGGTTTTTTACATTAACATTTGTTTGGTTACAATTTTTTAAAGATTATTTTCATTTGTGTGTGTTTGTAAGCTCAGTGTGTTTTTGGTTGTACATGCTGTCTGCCTGTGTGTAAATTGATAGACTGCAGAAGAAGCTGTATCTTTACCTACCAAGCTACCAAGAATAGCTACCTTGAACTTTCCTTGTTGTTAAAAGCGTATATGTTTACCTGTATGTCTTATGTCTATTTATTGTTGATGTCTTCATGTTCATGAGTGGTGTTTTTGTGTGTGTGTGCGTGCGTGTGCGTTGTGTGTGTGTGTGCATGTTTCTAGTTTAAATTGCACATTTGGTGTCTGGTGAAACGCAGTTTCAGTCCTCTGTGTAATGCCTGTTAAATAAAGTACACTTTGAGTTGACTTTGACTTTGAAGAAGCTGTATCTTTAGGGCTAAGGGTTGAAACTACTGTCAAGCCTTCAGCTGTGTCATTCTAAAACAGTCCATCATGTTTCATTCCATAGCCTATACTAATGTTATGTAGTGTATTGTTACATGTTCCTTTGTACATATATATTTACGTTATACAAATGCATTTTTTTCAGTTATCAGTGAAATGTGTCCTCTAATAAGAGTCTACTGCCCTCTTGTGGTTTCTGTGAGCTTTTCCAGTAAGAGTTACATAAAATGGGCACAAGGTACTCTTTTTGTTTTTATATACTCAGAGTCCTTATCGGTAAAGTTACTGTTTCATATATTTCTGCTGATTGTTTTATTTTTTTTTACTGTTTTTTTACTTGTGTTTTATTTTCAGAACTCAATTAATTAATGCAAAATATTGTATGACAATAAAATGTATTTAAAAGAACTGTGCTGATTCATATGTAAGGAAGTGTAACACACACTCTTCCTGATTCTGTCTGGAATCCTACAATAACCTTCCTTTCCTACACTACCAAAAAGACATGTAATGTGTGTGTGTGTGTGTGTGTGTGTGTGTGTGTGTGTTTCTAGTTTGAATTACACAAGAGGCCCTTACAAGACATTAAGTGAGAAAAGGCACATATCTTAAAAAGAGATTTTTTATCTACTATATTAACATATTATTATGATTAGTATTAATATGTGCATTATAAATACTTTAGAGGGTGCTTTTTCTCCTAACTGATGCATGCCCTCACCTGACAGGTGTGGTCAGTTAACACAGAGGTACAACCAGTCTTCACCTGCGGCCTGACACAGGCATGTGGGTGAAGAGTCAGAGGGTCATAAATACTAACCCACCTTGAGTGGTTGGAGCAGGACAGTCCAGTTAGGGTCAGTGCAAAACATGTCACTCAGGTAGGGCAGTAGGGCCCTGCAGACCTTACACATGTCACTCAGATGGGGCAGTAACATCCTTTAGGTGGTAAGTCTGAAACACATCGCTTGGGTAAGGCAGTCGAATCCTGTGGGTTTTAAATCTTAAAAGCATCGGTGGGTAGAGCAGTATAATCCTGTAGGTGTTAAATCTTAAATGTGTTGCTGATGTAGGGTAGTAGAATCCTGTAGGGGGTAAATCTTAAATTTGTTGCTGAGGTAGGGCAGTAGAATCCTGTAGGTGTTAAATCTTAAATGCATCGGTGGGTAGAGCAGTATAATCCTGTAGGTGTTAAATCTTAAATGTGTTGCTGATGTAGGGTAGTAGAATCCTGTAGGGGGTAAATCTTAAATTTGTTGCTGAGGTAGGGCAGTAGAATCCTGTAGGTGTTAAATCTTAAATGTGTTGCTGAGGTAGGGCAGTAGAATCCTAGTGTAGGGGGTAAATCCCAAGCGTGTTGGGAAGGGAAGTCTTGGACTTGGACTGTATACATAAGATCCACATGCAGTCTGTATTCATGTGTATGTATATACAGTATGTATTGACGTAAAGGTTTCTTCCTTGACAAACACACAGACATGTATATGAATTCATTCATTTATTACAGCTGTCCACTGGACATTCAAAATGTCCTTTGGTTTATTTACAGTTAATGGTACCAACTTAAAGACATACATACACTCACACTTGAAGCGATCTCCATAACCACAGACAAATGCCAGTCTGCATTCCAGTTGGGAATAGTTGGGAATACTACACCACACTGTATGGATTGGATCGGAAAAGGGTGCAGTCCCAGGGAATGAGGAGAGAAGATCATGACATTACACCACTGTAGTCAGTGTTGAGTTATCCACAACCAATGACTGCACATAGTCACCGCTCACAACTGCTACCTGTGTCTGACTACATACAGTCACGATCATCAGTCACAGCCTCACATTCACAGCAGAGACAGCCCTCTAAATGTCCTAATCACTGATCTCAGACCAGTAAGGGCTGGTCTTCTTCATAACCAATCACGTAAACCCAACACGAACAGCTTAATTGGTCAGAGGGTCATGCATTAACCGAAAGTCCACTTCTGAAACAGACTTTGTAGAATGGTAAAGGCTTGCCAAACATAATTGATTGGTATTTATGATTACATTTATTTAACAGTGAAGTTACAGACACATTATTTATTTAATCATTTAGAAATATAATGGTGCAAAAGCATTGGTGTGCAGGAGCCATACTCACAATATTAGGACACATCCTGAAAATACACACACACACACACACACACACACACACACACACACACACACACACACACACACACACACACACACACTCACACTCACACTCACACACACTTCCCTTCGTTTAAACATACTTATTCATTGTACAGAGCACACCTCATATACACCTGTTCTGAAGCAACTATTAAAACTCCGTATCAGCGTTGTGCTACTCGTTCCCAGCCAGCCTTTTGACCAAGGCAAGCTCACAGGAGGACAGTGGGCACGAAAGGACTCAAAGAATGGGCCAAAGTGGTTTCAACCTTTCAAGTACTCACTACTATCCTACTGTATGTAGTACTCACTACTGTCCTATGTAGTACTCACTACTGTCCTATGTCGTACTCACTACTGTCCTATGTAGCACTCACTACTGTCCTATGTCGTACTCACTACTGTCCTATGTAGCACTCACTACTGTCCTATGTAGCACTCACTACTGTCCTATGTAGTACTCACTACTGTCCTATGTAGCACTCACTACTGTCCTATGTCATACTCACTACTGTCCTATGTCATACTCACTACTGTCCTATGTCATACTCACTACTGTCCTATGTAGCACTCACTACTGTCCTATGTAGCACTCACTACTGTCCTATGTAGCACTCACTACTGTCCTATGTAGTACTCACTACTGTCCTATGTAGCACTCACTACTGTCCTTTCAAGTAGACACCGCTGTCCTGTATAGTCCATATTTCAGTGTGCTAGTACTCGTTCACACTTGGGTGATGTTTACATGAGGTTTATGTGACCAATGTCCCGGTCTGTCACCTCATGTCCCCGAGCTGCAGTCAGAGTTGGGGACAGACTTCAGCTGTGAGCAGTTAGCAGGACTAGAGCCCAATACATTCACAGAGAGGGGGAGAGGGAGATAGAAGGCACATACACACACACACACACACACACACACACACAGACGCACACTCCCACACACACACGCACTAAGAGGGATATTATTGACTCAAATTTACAGCAGCTACATGAGTCCAACAGATCAACAGACAGAAAAAGGTGCAGACAGACAGACAGACACAGACAGACCCAGGCAGACACACAGACCCAGACAGACAGACACACGTCATACTCCACAGAGCTCCACACAGTGGACTGGCACAGGTTAGCAGAAGTCTGGGACTCACTGAGTCTACAGCCTACAGGGGTTGGATGCAACGGCCAGGACCCCTAATGCTATCCACTGTATTTAAGGTAATTGAATCTGTGGTCTATATGACTGTGATGCAAAGGCCAGGATCCCTAATGCTATCCACTGTATTTAAGGTAATTGAATCTGTGGTCTATATGACTGTGATGCAAAGGCCAGGATCCCTAATGCTATCCACTGTATTTACGGTAATTGAATCTGTGGTCTATATGACTATGATGCAAAGCCCAGGTTCCCTGATGCTATCCACTGTATTTCAGGTATGGAGTAGGAGTCTGTGGTCTATATGATTGTGATGCAAAGGCCAGGATCCCTGGTGCTATCCACTGTATTTAAGGTAATTGAATCTGTGGTCTATATGACTATGATGCAAAGCCCAGGGTCCCTATAACTGAGGCTTCTCTGCACCACTGTAGAACGGAGAGGCTCAGACATGCTGTTATCCATTAGATGGCTGGAGATTATATTTCTGTATCGCTGGAGAAGCTGACTATAACTGAGTTCCCACGCTGTGCCCCTCTTTCACTTCACATTTTCACATTGTGTCTGTCAGCCTGCCTGCAGAAACAGGCCTGCGTTGACTTACATAAGCACCAATGAATGCATAGACTGCACCAGCGCAGGTGAGGCTGTTCAGTGGCCTCTCCAATGGCTCAGGCTCAATGTAAGATATGACGGGGAACACAGTCTCAGTCGGATGATTCAGTATTGCTCATTAAGATATCACAGACAAAGAAAAGCTCTCTGATCAGTCAATTTTGCTCATTAAGATTTCACAGGAAACAAAATCTCGTTCTTCTCCTGAACCAGTCCCACTGATTCCTCTTGCGTCTGCATAACTGAGAACATGTGGTGGTCTCTCTGATGACCTGGTAGTGTCACATCAAAGGGTCCTATTGTGTGTCAGTGGCCCTCAGAGCCAGTCCTGCTCCTGTCCATCTCTGTCCTCCTGCCCGCTGGACATCCGTGCCAATCTCACTCCTTACCCACTAGCCTATGGTCAGTAACCACACTATATGTGTCTGTGCTGCTCTCCCTCGTAGGTCTGACAACGTTTGTCCCAGTTCACCTGTCTATCTGCCACCCTTCTCACCTGTCAATCACCAGCCCCACCTGTCGCCCTCCTCACCTGTCAATCACCAGCCCCACCTGTCGCCCTGCTCACCTGTCAATCACCAGCCCCACCTGTCGCCCTGCTCACCTGTCAATCACCAGCCCCACCTGTCGCCCTCCTCACCTGTCCATCACCAGACCCACCTGTCGCCCTCCTCACCTGTCCATCACCAGACCCACCTGTCTCCACCCACCATATTCTCCCCACCCCCACCCTCCCCCTGTCCCTTTTCCCCATCTCTCTCTCTCTCTTCAGCCCTCCCCGTCCCTTTTCTTCACTTCCCTTCATTTTCCTCCTCCATCTCTTTCTCCACCCCTCCATCTCTCTCTCTCTTCAGGCCTCTCTTTCCCTTTTCTTTACCTCTCTCCCCTCCTTTACCTATTCCATCTCTCTCTCCATCCCTCCCTCCATCTCTCTGTCCATCACTCCTCCTCCGTCTCCCTCTCCTCAGCACCCCTGTCCTTTTTCGCCATCTCTCCCCCTCCATCCCTCCCTCCTCCATTTCTCCATCTCTCCCTCCATCTCTCCCCCTCCATCTCTCCCTCCTCCATTTCTCCATCTCCCTCCCTTCTACTCCCTCCATCTCTCCCTACTCCATTTCTCCATCTCTCCCTCCATCTCTCCCTCCTCCATTTTTCCATCTCCCTCCCTTCAGGTCTCCTGTCCCTTTTCTACACCTCTCCCCCTTATTTTCCTCCATCTCTCCCTCCATCCCTCCCTCTCCCCCTCCCCCCCCCCATCCCTAGGCCTCCATGTTGCTAAGGAACTCGTCCTGGGTGATGTGTTCCAGGCGAGAGAGGGCGGCCTCTGCGCTGCGTGCCGGGTAGTCGGCGGCGGGCCAGGGGTCGTGGGCGGGGCTGTGGGCGGGGCGAGCCCTGAAGGAGCAGCTGAGCGTGTGCAGGAAGGGGTGGAGCTCCGTGACGGAGGACAGGGAGCGCAGCGTCAGCAGAGGAAACTCCAGGAGATCCGTAGACGACTCCCCAACCACACCGTTCACATCCTGAGGATAGAGAGAGAGACAGATCAACCACACCGTTCACATCCGTACATGACTCCCCAACCACACCATTCACATCCTGAGGATAGAGAGAGAGACAGATCAACCACACCATTCACATCTGTACATGACTCCCCAACCACACCATTCACATCCTGAGGACAGAGAGAGACAGTCAGAGACTCCCCACACACCATTCAGATCCTGAGGAGAGAGAGAGAGAGAGATCAACCACACCGTTCAGATCCTGAGGACAGAGAGAGACAGTCAGAGACTCCCCACACACCATTCAGATCCTGAGGAGAGAGAGAGAGAGATCAACCACACCGTTCAGATCCTGAGGACAGAGAGAGACAGTCAGAGACTCCCCACACACCATTCAGATCCTGAGGAGAGAGAGAGAGAGATCCACCACACCGTTCAGATCCTGAGGAGAGAGAGAGAGAGATCAACCACACCGTTCAGATCCTGAGGAGAGAGAGAGAGAGATCAACCACACCATTCAGATCCTGAGGAGAGAGAGAGAGAGAGATCAACCACACCATTCAGATCCTGAGGAGAGAGAGAGAGAGAGATCAACCACACCATTCAGATCCTGAGGAGAGAGAGAGAGAGATCAACCACAACATTCAGGTCCCTGAGGAGAGAGAGAGAGAGATCAACCACAACATTCAGATCCCTGAGGAGCAGAAATACAGTTAGGGACTCTTCAAACACACTATTCAGATCCTGAGGAGAGAGAGAGAGAGAGAGAGAGAGAGAGAGAGAGAGAGAGAGAGAGAGAGAGAGAGAGTTAGAGATCACTAACACCATTCAGCTTCTAAGGGGGAGAAATACAGTTAGGGACTCCCCAACTACAGCATTCAGATCCTGAGCTGGAGAGAGAGAGAGAGAGAGAGAGAGAGAGAGAGAGAGAGAGAGAGATCACTCTGATAACACCATTCAGGTCCTGAGCGGGAGAGAGACTGGTGTGTGTGTGTGTGTGTGTGTGTGTGTGTGTGTGTGTTTACCTTATAGCGTCGCTGCATTGCCTCCAGTACTCTGCTGATGTGAGGTGTACACTCCTGTATGTGTGTGTGTGTGTGGGTGTGTGTGTGTGTGTGTGTGTGTTTACCAGTGTTGGGGTCGTTACTCAAAAAAAAGTAATCAACTACACATTACTCGCTACTGTTAAAAAATGTAATGCATTACTTTACTTCTTTACTCCTTATGGAAAGTAACTCGTTACATTACTTTGCATTACTTAGCAACGGCCATGAGCAAAATACATAAATTCCTATTGCATTGAGCAAGATGTAAGACAAGTCATTCTGTCATGCCATTTCACGAAAACAGCCTGGCTACACCACAAAGTTGGTGAAAATCCGAAGAGCTCTGCAGAGGGTCATATCAGTATTGCGCTGCAAGTCAAATAAAACGTGTTACTAAATAAAATAAAATAACCATTTCATTGGCATGCTAGTCTAGGGCAAAGGCACTTTGTTAAGTCATTGGGGGTGCTCCCCCGATGATCATACTGCATGAGGAGACGTTTTTCAAATCTTTTATCCGACAACCGATTTCTATTAGGCTTCAGCGCGAGACCGTCTAGTCTGAATATCCTCTTGACTGGCGCACTAGATGCGTTAGCTGTGTTAAGTTTCATACGTCTTATATGATGGAAACGGTTAAGGGCTTTCATGTCTAACTCCAACTTAAAATACTCATTTGTGTCAGAGTTGAAGGAAGCTGTTTTTCCTTCTTCTCATCAAAAGCAAACATCTTCTCAGCGACAGTGCTGTATGGCGGCAGGTTTCTAATTCTGCGCAATCGGCTCCACATTACGGAGCAAAACAATACACTCTGCAGACAGCAAATTCCTCACAGATTTTCTCTTCTCCTCATGCCTTGACAATTGCACAACTTCGGCAACGTCGCTCAACATGTTAAAAATAATGATCATATCTCCACCCCTGAACATTATGGTAGATGGCTTTGTCATTTCCCCGAATTCCCCGACAGTTGCGTATGGACATGTCTGGCGACTAATGTGCAAGCGTGCACCTGAGGATTTTGGGGGAGAGTCAGGGGATCCATCTCAGATATCTGTGGTCAGACTGTCCACTGGAGAAGTCCAGTAATCAGCATATGCATTACTGTTAGTAACTGTAGTGTGATTAATGAACTTGTAACAGTAACACGTTACTTAGTAACGCGTTACACCCATCTCTGGTGTGTACCTTATAGCGTCGCTGCATTGCCTCCAGTACTCTGCTGATGTGAGGTGTACACTCCTGTGTGTGTGTGTGTGTGTGTGTGTGTTTACCTTATAGCGTCGCTGCATTGCCTCCAGTACTCTGCTGATGTGAGGAGTACACCCCTGTGTGTGTGTGTGTGTGTGTGTGTGTGTGTGTGTGTGTGTGTGTGTGTTTACCTTATAGCGTCGCTGCATTGCCTCCAGTACTCTGCTGATGTGGGGAGTACACTCCTGTGTGTGTGTGTGTGTGTGTGTGTGTGTGTGTGTGTGTGTGTGTGTGTGTGTGTGTTTACCTTATAGCGTCGCTGCATTGCCTCCAGTACTCTGCTGATGTGAGGTGTACACTCCTGTTCTCCCTCCAGCAGGTTGCTGTCTGCCCCGCTGTAGCTGTCTACATCCACCTCAGGCACAAAGGCCCAGCGATACCTACACACACACACACACACACACACACACACACACACACACACACACACACACACATTTTAAAAAGGCTTATACAATGGCCAAAACTCTGAATAGGTATGTTTAAACGAAGGGAAGTGTGTGTGTGTGTGTGTGTGAGTGTGTGTGTGTGTGTATTTTCAGGATGTGTCCAAATATTGTGAGTATGGGTCCTGCACACCAATGCTAATGCACCATTATATTTCTAAATGATTAAATACATAATGTGTCTGTAACTTCACTGTTAAATAAATGTAATCATAACAAAACAAAATTATGTTTGTTATTCATTGTTAGTTAGTACATCTACAATATATGCATGTTAGTGTGTGTGTGAGGGGCATGTATGTTTATGTTTGTGTGTGTGTGTGTGTGTGTGTGTGTGTGTGTGTGTGTGTGTGTGTGTGTGTCGGCTCACATCTGAAAGAGCGGCATGCGGTTGGGGGGGAATGAGATGGCCATGTCCAGGAACTTGCAGGCGGACAGATACATGTCCAGCTCCGCCAGAGAGAACGACAGAACACTGGCCTTCTCCTGAGCTCCACGCTGCTTAGTCCTGATGGAGAGGTGGAGAATAGGAGAGAGGGAGAGGGAGAGAATAGGAGAGAGGGAGAAAGAGAAAGAGGGATGAGAAAGAGTGAAAGAGAGAGAGAGAAAGACAAAGACAAAAAGAAAGAGAGAAGGGGGATGAGAGACAGAGAGAGAGGGAAAGAAAGAGAGAGAGGTAGGTAAAGAGAGGTAGGATAAAAAGAGGGAAAGATACAGAGAGAAAGAGTTAAGAGAGGGAAGTAAACAGAATGAAAGAATAAAAAAATTAGTGAAATTATTAAAGAGATGAGACACAAAGGACTGTGGGAAATGTAGGCATCAATCCATCTAAGTCAACACTCACTTTGAACCTTCTTTGTCCTCTATCAAAGCTTTCTCCAGCCGAACAAAAATACGAATCTAAGAAAATACAGGAAAGCCAAACCATTACAGGCACGACAGGAAGTGACATAAATACGTCCAAAGCATCATCCACCGTCAGAATAACATGGCATTCAATAATATGGCGCACAGCAATATGTTTAGTAATTTGTTTAACAAACTCTCTCTCTCTCACACACACACACACACACACACACACACACACACACACACACACACACAACCCATCTGTCAGTACTCCAACCAGTGATGGATTGTTCTCATTGTGGAGTCTCTATAACATACACTTGTTTCACAATGTAGATTCTAAACAGTAACTCTAAACAGGAAGTAAGGTTCTCATCTGTGGAATCTAAACTGACCAACAAGAAGTGAGGTTCTCACCAGTCTAGTGGTCTAAAAGGAAGTGAGGTTCTCACCAGTCTTACAGGAAGTGAGGTTCTCACCAGTGTAAAGGTGTAACAGGAAGTGAGGTTCTCACCAGCATAGACATACTATACATAGACGGAGCATGGGGCGTTACTGCCAATAGGCGCTGACGAGACGCGGAGCCGCCATCTTGGAGCGGGGATACGCTCTATTCAGCTTAATCCGTTTGACAGGACAAATTAACTGTTAGCGCATTTTATTAACAGTACCTCGCTAAACACCACTAATTTTAAACTGGCTGTATCGCTAGTAGGTTATAGTAGGCTATAACAAAGGCTTCTTGAAGGCTTTCATTATTCTTAATTAATTAAAGAGCAACTGTCGCTGCTTCTAAATCCCCTCAGTAACAACACACATTGATAAAATGAACATATGACATGTGACAACTGCGAATAATTGAGCAGTTGTCTCAAGTTTATTTGCAGCCCCTTCCTTTTTTTCATTTTCTGCTCCATATAGCTTGGGTTAATTTATGACTCACAACAGCGTCAAACTTTTACAATCAGGTTGTTGTGGGATAAATCGCCTGCAGTGGCTTGGTGCAACTGTTTCCACCTTCTGACATTGAACTACAGGCTGTTTTTTGTATATATCGCTAGTTCAGCCCAATACTTTTCATCATGCTTATTAAATAAACCTGTCACTGCATCCGACCCACCTAAACGACAACATAGCTATTGCTAAAATCAACATACACCTGTTTAATGTAGCCTGAATCAGTGATTCTGGTCGCCAAATTATTTTTAGCATGTTATGCCAGGTGAAACTAAGAACAAAATACAATTCAAATCTTTTTTTTTTTTTTTGTATTCATAGGCGCTGTAAGTGTTCAGCTTATAGAGAGGGCCGTGGTGCAAAATAAGGGCAATTTACGGCGCATAGAAAGACAAATGACAGATCAATGCCTGTTTGTTTATATTACCTTTGTGTTTATTGGTTAAACATGGCTATGTCATTAGTCTGTGTGTATTAAAATGAATTTAGACAGCGATTCACGGCTTCTTGTAGGCTTTTGGTTAGCGGTTCAACGTTCTGTTTTGAAAAGTTGAGACGGTGGGCTTGGGCGCGCTGGCTGCCAAACGACTCGTTTTATGTACAGTCTGCTCTCCACTCTCGCATAGTCACAATGGAGAAAAAAAAAACATAAAAAAATGTTCTGGGCCACATTCATGGTATTAAAAAAAGACAAGAGGGAAAGAGAAAGTGGCAGATAGAATAAGGAAGAGGAGCGCTTGGAAACACTGCAGGTATAACTTCTCTGACAGGTTGAGGGCAGCATTGGTTGACTAACGTTGCTTTTCCATAAGGTTACAATTGAGTTGCTTAACTACTTTATGTTGCGTTTTAGTTTGCTAAGTAACACTGGCTGAAGTGTTTTGTAGATATTGTTGCAATAGTGCTTGTTCAAACATTTGACGTCGTTCGTGTTGTCTTTCTGCATTCCATCCACCTGCTATAATTATAGCTTCATATTGAAGTACGCACAACAAGCAAAACTGCTATTGTGCTGTTGTTCAGTATGTAGCATGTCATCCTAGTTCTCGTTTGAAACTTGTTTTAATAAATGTTCATTGTTAACATTACATTCGGTGTGGTCTCCCTTACGTTATCTCCGCTCTGAGCCAATTGGGTATAACAATACATTAGATATCTATATATAAACACCTGAGCGCTTTTATATCAGCTGAAACCACCAATCTCTTTCAATGCATAGAGTAAAAACAAATTCTATCCTACCCAACAACATTAATATTTGAATATCGTTACTTGAATGACTTATTCATGATCACAAATAGGCTTTGCTGTATTGCTTAGACAGTCTGATCCCCGCTCCAAGATGGCGGCCGTATTTCTCGTGTCCCAGCAACCAATGCTCCGTCTATGTATAGTATGTCTATGCTCACCAGTCTAGTGGTCTAACAGGAAGTGAGGTTCTCCTCTGTGGGATCTAAAGGATCTAACAGGAAGTGAGGTTCTCACCAGTCTTACAGGAAGTGAGGTTCTCACCAGTGTAACGGTGTAACAGGAAGTGAGGTTCTCACCAGTTCGGTGACCATGATGGGCCAGAGGGAGGTGAGGTGCTGCGGGGAGATCCGGAGCAGGACAACCCGGAACATAAGGAACATTTGAGCTGCTACGGCTGGAGTCTGGCCCATACGTAAGTTCTCCGTCAGACGCTCTGCAGGACAGAGGAAGGAGGGTCACACACACACACACACACACACAAACACCGAACACACACACGCACATGCAGACACACACAAACACACACAAAGAAAAGAAAGATACATTTACATACACGGATTTACACCATAAAAAAGTGAAAGTAAAATGGAAGAATTCATACAAACCCATTCACTTTCTTACACGCACACACATACACAAACACCACACACACACACACACACACACACACACACACCATACAGACACACACACATGTTCAAACACACACACACACACACCCTGAATGAGTGGCAGGTAGAGGTGG
>CM050213.1:30452500-30455000 GCA_027475355.1 Coilia nasus | reverse complement strand
ACGCTGGGTCACTTCCTGGAAAGGTCATAACCATGGGGACAACACACTTCAGGCACGGGTGAGGAGCAATGAGACTGGCACTAGCAGGAAAGTTTGTTTTGAATGTTTTTACACATTTCTGATATCTTAAACGTGTTTTTATCCCTTTTTAATATCTCAGGAAAGTTTAGGCCTCTTTAAATAGATGTTTAAATAAATGTTTCCTCAGGGGGCTCACCTGCAGCTCTCTGGTGTCTCTCTTGCTGTCGATGTTCGGGAGGCGATTCACAAAGTCATTCAGGATACTGATAGGAGGGAGAGAGGGAGGAGAGAGAGAGAGAACAAGGAAGAAAGACAGAGAAAGCGTGACAATGAGCAGAGGATATTGTAAGACAGAGAGAGAGAGAGAGAGAGAGAGAGAGAGCAGGAGTAGGAGAGAGATTGGATGTGAAGACAAAAAGCATAACATGCAGATGTGGGTGATCAATCGTGACCAGGGTTGACTGCCCCCAGCAGCAGGAAGTGGGTGGGAGGGGCTAAGGTTAACTCACCCCAGCAGCAGGAATTGGGTGGGAGGGGCTAAGGTTAACTCACCCCAGCAGCAGGAAGTGGGTGGGAGGGTGTAATGTTAACTCACCCCAGCAGCAAGAAGTGGCCGGGCGGGGCCAGGTTAAGCTGAGCCGACTCCTTGAGGAGAGTCAGGAGAGGGACGACGTTGTCATGGAGACACTGGGCCGGCAGGCTGCGAGAGGACAACACAGGACAACACAGCTTAATGGTGAGTTATAGCCGATAATATATACAGCATCACAGGGAATGTTTGAAGATACCTTCAGAAACAGCTTGCATGCCTAGGGCTCTATTTTCACGATCATATGCGCATTGTCTAAAGTCTGAAGCGCAAGTTGCTTTGGGGGCGTTCCCGACACAATTTGGTATTTTGACGGCGCCAAAAGTGAACATTGCGCCAGGCGCATTGTTCAAAAGGGTTGGTCTTAAATTACTCCATTAGTCATGGGTGTGTTTTGGGCGTAACATACAATTAACCAATGAGAATTTATACTCTCATTGCCTTTAAGAGCCAGCGGGCGCATTGTCCATGGTCTGTCGCTATTACGATGGAGGATTTACCCGGACGGGAGGAGCTTTTCGGTGGAGGAGACCGATCTGCTCGTGCATGAAGTAAAAGCGCGTGAGCAGTTAATATTCGGGGATGGAAAGAATCCCCCCAAACCTCCGTGGGTCAAAGAAGTATGGGAGGAAATATCTTCAGTAATTTGGCAAGAAGAGAACTTTCGAACAGTGCCGAAAGCGGTACAACGACGTTAGAAGACAGGGAAACAAAACTCAATGAAAACATAAAAAATAAACGGAGGGTGGAGGTCATTCGAGTTTTCTTTTTGATGATTTGTCCATTTCATTTCTTACAACTTGCCACGCTGTTTATTTAAAACGACAAAAGAAATCGTAAATAAACGGCAGAACATTGCAATCGCTGTTTATTTAAAACGACAAAACAAAACGTAAATAAACTGCAGAACATTGCTATAAACTGCAAAACGTTGCTATACTCTCATTATTTGTGCCTGTTTGCTTATTAACACATAAAAGTACATAGCTATACAGGCTATACATGTTGCAACTTTTCTGCCAGTTCAGCTTGCCTCTCTGGCGCAACAGCAGATGCATCGGGGTTCAAAGCGTTGTGCGCCCCTAAAATAGCTTTTCAGCCTTGCGCGACTGACAACTGACAAAAAACATGGTTTGCGCTGGTCTATAGGAAAATGCTTTTTGCGTCGTCATAATAGCATCTGGTGCGCTTTGCGCCAGCCCACACCTCGCTGACACGCCCGTCACGGCGCAATGTCAACAACGTGATTTTTTTGCCTGAAAAAATGAACGATGCGCTGGCACAGAATAGCAATGACAGCATGCGCATGTCGCGAATGCACAATGCGCCGCGGCAAAATAGGGCCCCTAGACTCACCTCTGGATGAAGGCATAGCCTTTCACACACAGACACACACACACACACACACAGCTGTTATGACTAGACTTACCTCTGGATGAAGGCATAGCTGAACTGTAGCATAGGAATGTCCACCAGACTGGATTTCTGCAACACAGAATATCAACAGCGTGTGTAAGGGTTGGACTCACTCAGTTACATTAGGGTAGGTACAAATGACTCTGAACAGCACAGAAAATGTTTTGAATGAGTGAAAGGTCTTCCTTGTGTACTCCCATCTCCCAGTGAGGTGTTTGTGTGTGTGTGTGTGTGTGTGTGTGTGTGTGTGTGTGTAAAAAAAAAAAAAAAAAAAATATATATATATATATATATATATATATATATATATATATATATATATATATATATATATATATATATATATATATATATATATATATATATACAGTACTGTGCAAAAGTCTTAGGCAGGTGTGAAAAAATACTGTCAACTAGGAATGCTTCAAAAATGGAAGTGTGAATCATTTATGTTCATCAATTAACAAAATGCAA
>CM050213.1:30430000-30440000 GCA_027475355.1 Coilia nasus | reverse complement strand
GGGTAGAAGTCAGTGCAGTGTCCAAGGGCGAGCAGTGTGCTGGGGTGTATGGGGGGTACGGTGACCATGTGCAGGTGTGTGTGTGTGTGTGTGTGTGTGTGTGTGTGCTGTATGTGTGTGTGTGTGTGTGTGTGTGTGTGTGTGTGTTTGTGTGTGTGTGTTACCTGGTAGAAGTCAGTGCAGTGTCCGAGGGTGAGGAGTGTGCTGGGGTGTATGGGGGTACGGTGACCATGTGCAGGTGTGTGTGTGTGTGTGTGTGTGTGTGTGTGTGTGTCACCTGGTAGAAGTCGGTGCAGTGTCCGAGGGTGAGGAGTGTGCTGGGGTGTATGGGGGTACGGTGACCATGTGCAGGTGTGTGTGTGTGTGTGTGTGTGTGTGTGTGTGTGTCACCTGGTAGAAGTCGGTGCAGTGTCCGAGGGTGAGGAGTGTGCTGGGGTGTATGGGGGGGACGGTGACCATGTGCAGGTGTCCGTTCTGGAGGGAGGGACCTGTGAGACCAGCGGAGCGCGCCCGTCTCGTCTTGTCCTTGACCACCAGGGCCAGCGTCTGAGAGTGGTTGACCAGCTCCAGCAGTGACGAGATGGCCACATGCTGCACCTGCGCCAGAGCAAAGCATGCTGGGTAAACAACAACGCCAGCGTCTGAGAGTGGTTGACCAGCTCCAGCAGTGACGAGATGGCCACATGCTGCACCTGCACCAGAGCAAAGCATGCTGGGTAAACAACCTAGCATCTGCAAGTGGTTGACCAGCTCCAGGAGTGACGTTATAGCCACGTGCTACACCTCTACCAGAGCAAAGCATGTTGGGTAAACAGCAACGCCAGAGTCTGCAAGTGGTTGACCAGCTCCAGCAGTGATGACATAGCCACGTGTTGCACCAGAGCAAAGCATGCTGGGTAAACAACCTAGCATCTGCAAGTGGTTGACCAGCTCCAGCAGTGATGACATAGCCACGTGTTGCACCAGAGCAAAGCATGCTGGGTAAACAACCTAGCATCTGCAAGTGGTTGACCAGCTCCAGGAGTGACGTTATAGCCACGTGCTACACCTCTACCAGAGCAAAGCATGTTGGGTAAACAGCAACGCCAGAGTCTGCAAGTGGTTGACCAGCTCCAGCAGTGACGAGATGGTCACGTGCTGCACCTGGGCCACGGCAAAGCATGCTGGGTAAACAAGAGCATGGCAGACTATAGGGCAAAGGATGCTGACGGATCCTGTTACCAAGCCTACGGCACATTTCCACCTGCGCCAGAGCAAAGCATGCTGGGTAAACAAGAGCATGGCAGACTATAGGGCAAAGGATGCTGACGGATCCTGTTACCAAGCCTACGGCACATTTCCTCCTGTGCGACAGAAAGTCACTGGCCGTTGCTTAATTTGTGACGGCACTTTTAGCATCACGCCAGATAAAAGTTTCATACAAGGCAATAACATGACATGGCAGAATGGAGCAAATATGCATTGTTGTGTTTTCTCTGGTGTACAACAATGCTGGAATCAAGGTACAGGGCGCTTCACATGTAAAGTTATTTGATTTCAAATTGAGGCCAAAATGAATGATAGTCAGTGTGCTACTGGGCCCTTTCCGGATGGGCCCTGTCCCCATGGCTGTTTCAACTTCTGTGTGTATTCCTGCCCCCAGAGCGGAAGCTAATCCATACCACCTACCCGATCCAATCTGCTCATGCCCAAATGCCAGATTTATCAGCTTATCGGAAATACAGCGTTAACAAAGGTTAAAATGCTTCACAGGAATGCAAAACATTTTACTGTCAGGGTCTGTTTATAAGACTACATTTTATTTATGGTTTGAAAAATTAAATTGGTTCTTAATGCCTTAATGTCTTAATGCCTTAATGTTCTTAATCTAACAATACAATGCAATGTCCACCAACAAAGACTGTGTAGGCCTTCTGGCCTTTTGGTGCAAAAATGCATGTATTATTATTAATTATGCGTTGTCAATGCAAGCACTACATAAACTATTGATTAGAAACTGCTTAATTCCAGAAAGTGCCGCACATGTGCAAAACAGATAGGGTAGGTGGTACAGATCGGGTACCGACAGGCAGGTTTGTGTATGAATGTGCCTCATGCTGTCTGCTCTGAGCTGTGTGCTGTACCTGGGGGTCCTTTGACAGGCAACACAGAGCCATCAGTGCCCTGAGCCATTCAGGTAAGGTGCCCTTATCAGTGCCTGCAGGAAAAAATACAACAGTAATTACCAAACCTTGTCATTCTTATGCATGTCAAAGCTTATGAAGTGCTTGTCTGTATTTTTACCCAAACGGTTACATGTGTGTTCACATACGTTTTGCAGGTAGAAGGGGAGGGTGGTGTCTATGTGGGTCTGTGCATGTATGTGTGTATCTGTTTGTGTGCATGTGCATGTGTGTGTGTGTGTGTGTGTGTGTGTGTGTGTGTGTGTGTGTGTGTGTGTGTACCTGTGCTGTTAAAAATGAGCTCATAGAGGTGTTGGTTCTCTACCTGCGTCAGGTACAGGGGAAGAGTGGTGTGTGTGTATGTGTGTGTGTGTGTGTGTGTGTGCATGTATGTGTGTACCTGTGCTGTTAAACATGAGCTCATAGAGGTGTTGGTTCTGTACCTGCGTCAGGTACAGGGGAGGAGTGGTGTGTGTGTGTGTATGTGTGTGTGTGTGTGTGTGTGTGTGTGTGTGCCTGTGCTGTTAAACATGAGCTCTTACAGGTGTTGGTTCTCCACCTGCGTCAGGTACAGGGGAAGGGTGGTGTGTGTGTGTGTGTGTGTGTGTGTGTGTGTGTGTGTGTGTGTGTGTGTGTGTGTGTGCCTGTGCTGTTAAACATGAGCTCGTAGAGGTGGTGGTTCTCCACCTGGGTCAGGTAGAGGAGGAAGGTGGTGTGTGTGTGTGTGTGTCTGTGTGTGTGTGTGTGTGTGTGTGTACCTGTGCTGTTAAACATGAGCTCGTAGAGGTGTTGGTTCTCCCCCTGGGTCAGGTACAGGGGGAAGGTGGTGTGTGTGTGTGTGTTGTGTGCGCGCGTGTGTGTGTGTACCTGTGCTGTTAAACATGAGCTCGTAGAGGTGCTGGTTCACCTGCGTAAGGTAGAGGGGGAAGGTGGTGTGTGTGTGTGTGTGTGTGTGTGTGTGTACCTGTGCTGTTAAACATGAGCTCGTAGAGGTGCTGGTTCTCTACCTGCGTCAGGTACAGGGGAAGGGTGGTGTGTGTGTGTGTGTGTATGTGTGTGTGTGTGTGTGTGTGTGTGTACCTGTGCTGTTAAACATGAGCTCATAGAGGTGCTGGTTCTCCAACTGCGTAAGGTACAGGGGAAGGGTGGTGTGTGTGTGTGTGTGTGTGTGTGTGTGTGTGTGTGTGTGTGTACCTGTGCTGTTAAACATGAGCTCGTAGAGGTGCTGGTTCTCCCCCTGGGTCAGGTAGAGGGGGAAGGTGGTGCTCTCCAGCATGAGGTGACAGGCAGCCGTGAAGGCCTGTCGCCCCGCCTCCGTGACCTCTGACCTGCTTCGGGGGGCGTAGCCCTCCAGCCAGCCCCGCCCCTGGCCCTGGCCCCGCCCCTCGCTCTCCATGGAGGGGCTGCGCTGCTTCAGCTTGTGGGGGGTGAAGATCTCGGCCAGGCGGTCCTTGATCTGGGGCATAGAGATATGGACTGGCTCCCTGGAGCCCCGACGCCCAGGGAACGAGGTCTTCCTGCCCGGTGAGGAAGCACTCTGATCGGGTGGAGGAGCTGCGACCTTCCCCTGGTCCTCCTCCACCACGCACAGCAGGTACCTGGAGGGACACAGTGGAGCAGGGACCAGGAGGATGAGGGGGATGGTTTGGCTTGATTTGAATCAAGGCAGATGTGTGCGCGTGTGTATATGTGTGTGTGTGACTGCTGCCAGTGTGTGTGTGAGTGTGTGTGAGTGTGTGTATACCTGTTGATGACTGCTGCCAGTATGTCTTGCAGTGTGTGTGTGTGTGTGTGTGTGTGTTCTTGTTGATGACTGCTGCCAGTACGTCTTGCAGTGTGTGTGTGTGTGTGTGTGTGTGTCTGTGTGTTTGTTCCTGTTGATGACTGTTGCCAGTATGTCTTGCAGTGTGTGTGTGTGTGTGTGTGTGTGTACCTGTTGATGACTGCTGCCAGTATGTCCTGCAGGGTGTGTGTGTATGTGTGAGTGTGTGTGTGTGTGTGTGTACCTGTTGATGACTGCTGCCAGTGTGTGTGTGAGTGTGTGTGTGTGTGTGTGTAAATACCTGTTGATGACTGTTGCCAGTATGTCTTGCAGTGTGTGTGTGTGTGTGTGTACCTGTTGATGACTGCTGCCAGTATGTCCTGCAGGGTGTGTGTGTATGTGTGAGTGTGTGTGTGTGTGTGTGTACCTGTTGATGACTGCTGCCAGTGTGTGTGTGAGTGTGTGTGTGTGTGTGTGTAAATACCTGTTGATGACTGCTGCCAGTATGTCTTGCAGAGTGTGTGTGATGCTCTCCACGCTCCCGCCCTTCCTCCACACGTCTTCTTTCTGTGGACACACCCCCACCCCTGAATCTGACCAATGGCGGCCCGGGATGAGGTGCTGCTCCGAGGGCGAGGCGCTCAGACCCAATCCGCTGTCCTCTGAGCGAAGGGGCGGGAACACGGCATCGCCAGGCCCCGCCTCCTTATCACCGTCTCCGTTTACGGCCACCGCCACTTCCACCGGCCCGTTGCCATGGCTACCGTTGGCCTGCGGGTGGCCAGTCTCCTGTCCCGCATGCTCCTTGATGCCCCCCTGTGTTTGGGACACAATGGTACGATCCAGGAAGTCAGCAGTAGGAAGTGAGACTAAGGTGTGCGTAAAAGGGGTGTGTGTGTGTGTGTGTGTGTGTGTGTGTGTGTGTAAAGGATGCCTTTGTTTGGACACACCAACACAAGCATCACAACAACACAAACATGACCTTGGAGTGGACTGGCGTGGTGTCACGTAGACAAACAGTGTACACACACACACACACACACACACCTGGTCGAAGCCTTCTCCCTCCAGCTGTGTATGGGCACACCCATACACTGAGCAGAACGCGCACACACACACACACACACACACACCTGGTTGCCTTCTTCCTCCAGCTGTGTGTGGGCCTCTGCCTCCATGTCCATGTATGCCATGGGGATCTGGATCTTGCCCAGCACCTTAAAGCACACGCGCAGCGCCTGTGTGAGCTCTGATTGGCTCAGGGAGGTCATGTGACCACGCAAGGAGCGCAGCATGCTGCTCAGCATCTGGGGCAGGAAGTGCGTCTGGATCTCAGAGTCCAGCTCCTATTGGACGAGGAAACAGGAAGTGAAGTGATGGGCGACAGCCACAGTCATGGGGCTTGTTTGAAATGATTGGCTGGCTGAGTGGCTGGCTTAAAGCAGTACGTTCTGGACTTGAAGCAGTGAGAGTACCACATGGGTGGGTACGGTGATGTTCAGACGAGATTGTCCAAAAACATCACTATTTCAAGTCCAGAATGCATTGCTTCAAGCCAGCCACTTACCGGCCAGCCATTTCAAACAAGCCCACTCTTGATCAGATACAGGAAATCAGATGTACACTGAAATACAAGCTACTGTGCCATTCAACTATGGCAGTACACATACATAATGATCCAAATGCTGTGTGTGTGTGTGTGTGTACCAGTGGTATGACGTCCAGTAGGAATATGATGAGAGTGGAGAGTTCAGCCACAGAGGGAGGACAGCTCCAGCTTTTAGACTCTGCTGTAGGGGCGCTGACAAAACAGAGGAAGACGGCAATAAGTGTGTGTGTGCGTGTGTGTGTTACCTGACAACAGGTGTGGAAGCGTTTGGTGAGGTTGTGTGTGTGTGTGTGTTCATGTACATGTTACCTGATCCAGGTGTGGAAGGGTTTGGTGAGGTAGTGTGTGTGTGTGTGTGTGTGTGTGTGTGTTATCTGACGCAGGTGTGAAAGCGTTTGGTGAGGTAGTGTGTGTGTGTGTGTGTTACCTGAGGCAGGTGTGGAAGCGTTTGGTGAGGTAGTGTGTGTGTGTGTGTGTGTGTGTGAACATCACTATGTTATAGTGTGTGTGTGTGTTACCTGAGGCAGGTGTGGAAGCGTTTGGTGAGGTAGTGTGTGTGTATGTGTGTGTGTGTGTGTGTGTTACCTGAGGCAGGTGTGGAAGCGTTTGGTGAGGTAGTGTGTGTGTGTGTGTGTGTGTGTGTGTTACCTGAGGCAGGTGTGGAAGCGTTTGGTGAGGTAGTCCCACAGGTAGTCTGAGCTCATGGAGCTGAAGAGCACGTTGACCGTCTTTATGATCTCAGACGTCACCTTATTCTCCTTCATCTTACTGCTCACACACACACACACATAAACACCCACACACATAAAGGCACACACACATACATACACACGCAAGCACACACAGTGAGAGAAACACTCACACTCATCTGTCCTGCAGGTAAATCCCTACACCAAAGCTCTACCTGTCCTGCAGGTAAATCCCCACACCAAAGCTCTACCTGTCCTGCAGGTAAATCCCCACACCAAAGCTCTACCTGTCCTGCAGGTAAATCTCCACACCAAAGCTCTACCTGTCCTGCAGGTACAACTCTGCCCTTCCTGCCCCCTCATCTGTCTACCCCGCCCCACCTGTCTGCCATTTTCCCCTTACCTGTGTAGCACCACACACCATATCTGTCCCACCCCACCTTCTGCCCCCTCACCTGTCAACCCGCCCCACCTGTCTGCCATTTCCTTCTGTCTAGCCTCCCTCCAATGTCTAACCCCCTCCACTGTCTAACCCCCCCCCCACCGTCTAACCCCCTCCAATGTCTAACGCCCTCCAATGTTTACCGTGCCCTCACCTGCCCACCCCCCCCTCCTCTGCAGATTCCCCCCGTACCTGGCGATGTGGTTGGAGGAGGTGCTGGAGTTGAGGCCGTCCTCCCCCACTGTGTCTCTGCAGTAGCAGTGGAAGGCCCTCACCACCTCCAGCAGCACGTCCGACACCAGCACAGGACCTGGGGGGGGGGGGGAGAAGGAGTTCATTTCTAAACACTTTGATACATATATTATTATAGATGGCTGTTTGTGATGTGCCTCTATATTCAGAGTGTGTCCCTTAAATATACATGTAGGTGAAAGCGTTTGTGTGTGAGTGTGCTAGTGTGTGTGTGTGCTAGTGTGTGTGTGTGTGCTAGTGTATGTGTGTGCTAGTGTGTGTGTGTGTGGTCACTTTGTTAGTTAGCAGTAAAAGTTTGTGTACCTATCTCTGGTTTGTCCAGTAGGCTGATGATGAGTCGGAATGGTTTGAGATATTCTAGAACATTCTCTTGGTCTGCTTCGGAACCCTTCTGCTTCAGGATGCTCACCAGGGCCTGGCGGGAAGAACACTCATTCACAAAACTCCACCAGCAACAATATAGCCAACCTCACTCATTCACAAAACCCCACCAGCAACAGTATAGCAAACCTGTCTCACTCATTCACAAAAACCCACCAGCAACAGTATAGCAAACCTGTCTCACTCATTCACAAAAACCCACCAGCAACAGTATAGCAAACCTGTCTCACTCATTCACAAAACCCCACCAGCAACAGTATAGCAAACCTGTCTCACTCATTCACAAAACCCCACCAGCAACAGTATAGCAAACTTGGCACACTCGTTCACAAAACCCCACCAGCAACAGTATAGCAAACCTGTCTCACTCATTCACAAAACCCCACCAGCAACAGTATAGCAAACCTGTCTCACTCATTCACAAAACCCCACCAGCAACAGTATAGCAAACCTGTCTCACTCATTCACAAAACCCCACCAGCAACAGTATAGCAAACCTGTCTCACTCGTTCACAAAACCCCACCAGCAACAGTATAGCAAACTTGGCACACTCGTTCACAAAACCCCACCAGCAACAGTATAGCAAACCTGTCTCACTCATTCACAAAACCCCACCAGCAACAGTATAGCAAACCTGTCTCACTCATTCACAAAACCCCACCAGCAACAGTATAGCAAACCTGTCTCACTCATTCACAAAACCCCACCAGCAACAGTATAGCAAACCTGTCTCACTCATTCACAAAACCCCACCAGCAACAGTATAGCAAACTTGGCACACTCATTCACAAAACCCCACCAGCAACAGTATAGCAAACCTGTCTCACTCATTCACAAAACCCCACCAGCAACAGTATAGCAAACCTGTCTCACTCATTCACAAAACCCCACCAGCAACAGTATAGCAAACCTGTCTCACTCATTCACAAAACCCCACCAGCAACAGTATAGCAAACTTGGCACACTCGTTCACAAAACCCCACCAGCAACAGTATAGCAAACCTGTCTCACTCATTCACAAAACCCCACCAGCAACAGTATAGCAAACCTGTCTCACTCATTCACAAAACCCCACCAGCAACAGTATAGCAAACCTGTCTCGCTCATTCACAAAACCCCACCAGCAACAGTATAGCAAACCTGTCTCACTCATTCACAAAACCCCACCAGCAAAAGTATAGCAAACCTGTCTCACTCATTCACAAAACCCCACCAGCAGTGTAGCATTACTTGGCATAGCTAGTCATAAACCTCATAGGCAACAATGTAGTATATATCTGGCACACTTGTTTTCATAAAACCTCACCTGCATCAACACAGTATACTTTGCAAATACAAAAAAGCAGAAAACCCCCCAAGAAACGACTTGGCTATTTTCTCACACCTTACTACATATATCAGACACGCATCATATGTGCACAGACACGGACAGACATACACACACACACCAGGGCTGGAAATTAACTTTGCAAAATGTGAATGTTTCCCAGGCACTGACAAAAAAATGGACAAATTCAGTAGTAAATTATTATTTTGTGTAAAAAATGTACCAGCCAATTTCAGATTTTACCAGCATTTGGCTGGGGGGGCCAGTGCGAATTTGCATCCCTGATACACACACACGCACCTACACACGCACCTACACACGCACCTACACACACACACACACACACACACACACACACACACACACACACACACACACACACACACACACACACACACACACACACACACACACCTCCACCAGCAGCTCTCTGGAGTGTGTGTTGAAGTAGAAGGCGGTGTGCTCCTCTAATGTGTTGGACTGGGTGGGATCAGGCGCCACCATCCCTCCTTTAATGTCTGTACCTGTGGGGGGGGCAGGAGGAGGAGAGAGACAGGAAGGGGGGGCGGGGTGCAGGAGGAGGAGAGAGACAGGAAGTGGCCTAGTGGTTAGGGAGTGGGTCTTGCAATCGGAAGGTTGTTGGTTCGAATCCCACCCTACCCATGGTTGAGATGCCCTTGAGCAAAGCATCTAACCCCACACTGCTCCAGGGACTGTAACTGAAACCCTGTAAATATATGTAAGTCGCTCTGGATAAGAGCGTCAGCTAAATGTAATGTAAATGTAAAATGTAAATGTGTGTGTGAGTAATTTACTCCCGAGTGTGTGTGTGTGAGTGTGTCCATCTGTAAGTGTGTATATCTGAACATGCATGATATCTCTTATCTCTGTAGAGAAGCGGTTAAAGACATCTTTAAAGCAGCACTGTGCAACTTTTTTGAATTAATTAATCATCTTCATAAGTTGGTAGGGTCACTACATGAGTGTAGTCACTACATAGTGTCAGTATCTATGGTACCTAGTATCCACATCTATGGTACCTAGTATCCAGGCATACATGTCCAGTTGTATATACAACTCCAGAGTGTGTGTGGTCCATCTAGTATTAGTGTCTATGGTACCTAGTATCAGCGTCTATGGTACCTATTATCAACATCTATGGTACCTAGTATCCAGGCATACATGTCCAGTTGTATATAAAACTCCTGAGTGTGTGTGATCCATCTGAGTGTCTGTGATCCATCTGAGTGTCTGTGGTACCTAGTATCAGCATCTATGGTACCTAATATCAGTGTCTATGGTAACTAGTATCAGCATCTACGGTACCTAGTATCAGCGTCTATGGTACCTAGTATCCAGGCGTAGAGGCGTCGGT
>CM050213.1:30402500-30412500 GCA_027475355.1 Coilia nasus | reverse complement strand
AGGTTGTCATGACGATGAGTACCCATTCTCTGGTCCCCCTGTAGGTTGTCATGGCGATCAGTATCCATGTCCTGTGTCCCTCTGCAGAATCTCTCTGTAGGTTGTCATGACGATCAGCGCCTATCAGCTAATAAGGGCCACAGACCAGCTATTGTCTCTTTAGCTAGTCAGGACCAAACCCAGCACTATTTAGCTAGTCATAACCAACACCAGCTCTATTCAGCTAGTCAGGACCAACCCCAGCACTATTTAGCTGGCAGCTGTGGCCTAGTGGTTAGGGAGATGGTCTTGTAATCGGAAGGTTGCCGGTTCTGCTAAGATAAGACGGTAACAACACAGTCAGACATGTCACTTTGTCCTCCCTCGTGATTTTCCCCTCTTGCTTTAGGAAGCCAAAGTAGCGCCACACAGTGTGGTATCAAGCGCCACACTCTTGCTTTCCGGTCAGGAGCGTAGATTTAAAACTCCTCGTCAGGCACGCTTGTTGCTTGATTGTTGTGGTATGCAAAAGTATGCAAATAGGCACCTACAGGAGCCCAGATGACTAATAATATCGTAATGAGCTATCGATTCACAGCTTCACCAGCCGGAATCTGAATTGAAAACAACGTTGACACGCAAACACATTTACAAAAAATATTACCCATAACAGATTTGAATATTAAGGGCTGCAATTCGAATATCTCAAATTTTTTAAATATTTGAAATATATTCCAAAAACGAAGTTCGGAGTCAAAGCCCTACTAGCCGCTAGCCACTAGCCGTGTGTACTCCCTGCCCTACAGTGCGCTCCTCAGGCCCACCTCATGTATGTGCTAGCTGCTAGCCGTGTGTACTCCCTGCCCTACAGTGCGCTCCTCAGGCCCACCTCATGTATGTGCTAGCTGCTAGCCGTGTGTACTCCCTGCCCTACAGTGCGCTCCTCAGGCCCACCTCATGTATGTGCTAGCTGACAGCACCATGCGACCACAGAGGTCAAAAGGTCACATTCCACTGTAAACACAATCACTCGTGCAATCCCCTAAGCATCAACACAATGCACACCCACAAACATACACACACACATACACACTGGTCATACACATCAGCTGATAATGCATGGGTTGTTGTGTCTGCTATGGCTTTGTGAGAGAGAAAGAGAGAGAGAGAGAAAGAGAGTGTGTACACAGTGTGTGTGTGTGTGTGTGTGTGTGTGTGTGTGTGTGTGTGTGTGTGTGTGTGTGTGTGTGTTGCATGTCTTTGTTTGTGTGTGTGTGAGTGTGTGTGTCATATGCATCGGTGTGTGTGTCTGCATTTGCATGTGTGTGTGTGTGCGTGTGTGTGTTTGTGCGCACAAAGAGAGAGGTAGAGGAAAAATCAAGTCAAGTAAAACCCAGAGGTCATTCTGTGGCATCATATCAGCATTGCTCCATATTCCACAGAACAGATCAATATTAATGAGAACACAATAAGAGCACACACACACACACACACACACATACTGATTGGGAAACTCTTCCAGATAAAGAGCATGTTTGTGATGGCAACTGCATTTGTGACACAGACACACATCACAGAAAAAGTCCCGATTCTGCACAATCACTTACAGGGGGCTAGTCAGATCTGGAGGCCTTGCACACACACACACACACGCACACACAAACACACATGCACACACACAACTGTATGTCAGCTCTAGCTAATCAGTGATCAGAGCTTGCAAATACAAAAAGAAACACCAGATACACAGATACACACACACACACACGCACACACACACGCATCTCAACGCTAATCAATGATCAGGATTTGCAAATGCAACTAGAAACACCAAATGGTTTTGGGCTCATTCCCACCACTGTGCCACTGTGAGTAAATCACATGACAGTGATGACGTCACATGACCGTTTCTGGCCCCCAGAGGTCACATGACCTCAGGTTGCCCTGTGGGATCTACTCTGTCCCTGTATTGGGTTTACTGTAAATGGCTGTAGATAAGAGCGTCTGGTAAAAGATGTGTAATATAACGCATGATGAGTCATAGCACACCTTTGAAGTCTGTTCAGTCTGACAGATCGCTGTAGTCTGCTGGGCAAGTGTACTTGTGTAATCACTGAGTAATCTACTACTGGACCTGTGTAATCACTGAGTGATCTACTACTGGACCTGTGTAATCACTGAGTAATCTACTACTGGACCTGTGTAATCACTGAGTAATCGACTACTGGACCTGTGTAATCACTGAGAAATCTACTACTGCACCTGTGTAATCACTGAGTAATCTACTACTGGACCTGTGTAATCACTGAGTGATCTACTACTGGACCTGTGTAATCACTGAGTAATCTACTACTGGACCTGTGTAATCACTGAGTAATCTACTACTGGACCTGTGTAATCACTGAGTGATCTACTACTGGACCTGTGTAATCACTGAGTAATCTACTACTGGACCTGTGTAATCACTGAGTAATCTACTACTGGACCTGTGTAATCACTGAGTGATCTACTACTGGACCTGTGTAATCTGTGCCCTCATCGACGGATCTACTGGGTGTGTGTTCTCCTTGAGTGATGTACTGCTGGACCCGTGTCCTTACTGAGTGATCCACTGGACTTGTGTCATCACTGAGGGATCTACTGGACCTGCATCCTCATTGAGTAATCTACTATTGGACCAATGTCCTCACTGAGTAATCTACTGGATGTGTGTCCTCATTAAGTGATGTATTGAACCTGTGAAATCACTGAGTAATCTACTACTGGACCTATGTCCTTCCTTGTGTAATCACATCAAGCTTCACGGGAACCCAAAAACTGAAAGAATTGCACAGTTAGGTTAATTACACAGGTGAATCATACATAATTTACCTGTTTGTTTAATTTAGTGCCATATTAGCAACTGTGGCTATTTCATGGAGAAAGCAGGTATGATCACCAGGCATATCATACAGGAAGTAACATTAGACGGCAGCATCGTGTAAATGAAGATCAGTGAATGCTCTTAGACGGCAGCGCCATGTAAATGAAGAGCAGTGAATGCTTATCAGAACACAGAACTGTGAAGGCCCACAATGCATCTGGGCCCTCCGCCTCGGACAGACCCTCACTGACCCCGTGACCTCTGAGGAGAGGGTATCCCTGGTATGCGTGAGGGCGTGAGAGGAATTCTGGGATACCAGTGCACTACTCCTCCCACCTGTCTCCTTGTCATTTACACACCCCTCTCATGTCTACGTCCTAAAATGAGGACACACATTAAAACACACACACACACACACACACACACACAGACGCTGGCACGTGCACAAACACACTTCCCAAAAGCAGAGGCTGAGGGGCAGTATGCTGGACCAGGTCTGAAAGAGCATTATATAATGGACTTGGACAGACGTGCACAAATCCTACACTTTTAGACTGAGAGAGAGGAGAGACAGAAAGAGAGAGAGCGAGAGAGAAAGAGCAAGAGAGAGAGAAAGAACGAGAGAAAAAGAAAGAAAGAAAGAAAGAAAGAGAGAGAGAAAGAGAGAGGGGGAGGGAGAAGGGAGGGAGAAGGGAGGGAGAGGGAGAGGGAGTATTGACCACTCTACAGTGATAACAATGCTAGATACTCAGACATGCATTGGCTCCATATCGATAAGTCTGGGTCCGAATAGTGCAGATTCTCTGTAAGGCTAAACTGAATTGGGCAGAGAGGTTTTGGCAGGAGAGAGCAAAGCACTGTAAGCTGCAACACTTACAACAGCATTTAGGCTTAACACATATGTGCTCTCTCTCTCACACACACACACACACACGCTCCATTGTGCAGCATGCACAAAGATAAACATGTATAGCAAACAAGCAAACACCTCCCTATCATGCTCCCTACCCATTCGCACACACCAGAGCAGGCATACGCACTATGGCTCTTTCTTTGCCACCGTCAACCATATCTGTTTTCCACCATCCTTACTTCTTGAAATTGCAGAGTTGTGTACGGATGTGTGTGCAAGACAGAGGGGGACATGAAATGGCGAGAGAGGCGTGGGCCTTCCTGACAAAACACGACACCATTCTGAGCCACAAATGAGCCTCTGTGTGCGTCCGTTAACAATCAGCTGATGGGAGAAGCGCGAGGGCAACACCCGCCGCCGCTGTAGGTGTTTCATTCAAAGTCTAACGGGTTTCAAAGACCTCCGTCAACGCAGCACTGACATTTTAACTGTCTGGCAATGTGTATTTCAGCCAGGGAGACACTACAGACGTCGCACATCCCCATTCGGCGGCAGGAATGTCTCCAAAACTACCGAAGGTGCAGCCTATGGGCTGGGTATCACACTCTGCAGGTTATTCTAAGGCGTTGGCCAATATGAAAAATAAAACAAGCAAATAAACATCTAGCCACATTACAGAGGCACTGCAACTGCGACGCGAAATCGTCACCCGCAGTGTTCTATTCAGTCATGCGTGTTTGGCACACGCGCGTACACATGCACATCCACATCCACTCACGACTTACCGACAGCTATGAGAAGTCTCTACGGTCTCGAGATAAGGCAATTAATCTGTATTCTGGCTTGCCCGGTTCCGTTGCCTTTGCCGCGTGATGAGTAACTCTACAGTACTCCAAATCCAACAAAGTGTTTCAAAGAAAAGAAAGCAGGGTGCCTCAAAGAATACCCAAACGGTTGGTTAAATTGGCTGCAGCACTTTTCTCCCATGTATCCCCGGGTACTTCAAACATGTCACCTGCTGTCCCTGCGGCGTGAAGCAAACACTCAGCTGATTCTGTCCCGCAGAGAGACACCAACCTAAACACTTCCTGATGGGCGATGGGAGCGGCACAAGTAATCGGCCTTAAAGGGGCGGTGTGTGGGAATCCGACCGTGTTTGATATAACATAGATATTACCATCAGTAATACCACTGCATGCAACGTTTATGGATGTACACTGAACTGATCAACATACATGATTTGCGCAGTGCGCCAAGGACTGACGGCGACTCACTGCGAGTTAAATGGTATTCTTTGACCTCTCCCTCTCTGCCTGTTGGTAGCGTCCAGGATGTGCTCTGTTTACAAACCTCACACCATACTGTCAAATGCTTCAGCAGCGCTTTGTGACAGCTCGGCTGTGTAAGCAAACATTTGGTTGGCTTTCTTCTGACTAGACAACATTGAGAAGTGTCCCCTCGACTTATCGCCACAACCTTCCGCTGATTTTACTGAAGAATTTGAAATGGTGTGTGCTAGTTTGTTGTAATAATACATAAGTAATCTCTCTCTCTCTCTCTCTCTCTGTCACTCACTCACACACACAAACACAGAAAGACAATATAGTCTTACATTGCAGTCAGATGTAGAGATCTCAGCTGCAAAACCTAACAACTCTGCCACATATTTTAGCCAACCAGCTGATCCCAATGAGCACCCAAATCCTCAGCCAGGTAGATCAGCTAACTAGTGAACTCACCAGGCAGGTAGATCAGCTAACTAGTGAACTCGCCAGACAGGTAGATCAGCTAACTAGTGAACTCACCAGATAGGTAGGTCAGCTAACTAGTGAACTCACCAGACAGGTAGATCAGCTAACTAGTGAACTCACCAGACAGGTAGATCAGCTAACTAGTGAACTCGCAAGTGTTAAGGACACAGGCAGAGGGAATACATGGCAGGGTTTTACTCTCTGAAGCCGGGATCTCCAGCTATGTCCACAGCACAGGGCTAGGCCTCCTTGATAACCTTTACACAACTGTGCTAGTGTAGAACCAGTGTTAGTGGGGGTTAGATGTAGGTGTAGACCAGTGTTATTATTATGCCAGTGATCTTACTATGTCTTATGCCTTTGTTAAGCTTTAATGTCTTTTATTTCATGTACCGTTCACGTGGAAGGAAAGCAAAGACAGAATTTCATTGTGCAGGGACACGTTTTTACTGTACAAATGGTATGTGTGTACATATGGTGTGTTCCTATGCACGTGTGTGTGTGTGTGTGTGTCTGTACTCAGATATTATTATCATGCCAGACTTATCCCAAAACTAAGCCTCAATCTGGCAAACCCAGGAAAGCGCCCAAAAGCATGTGTGTACATTTGGTATGTTCCTATACATGTGTGTGTGTGTGTGTGTGTGTGTCTGTACTGTGTGTGTCTGTGTTTGATATGTACTGTGTCTGTGTGTCTGATGTTGTTATCACGCCAGACTGATCCCAAAACAGCTGGATTAAGCCTCGATCTGGCGAACCCAGGAAGGCGCCCATAAGCCCAGGTGAAGCCCACGACAGCAAAACAAAGTTTCACAACAGCACTGTTTATTTCCTGTCTCCCGCAGTGCAGGTCTGAAGCCCACTGCAGTCACAGTGCCGGCTGGTGTCCTTACTGTCACATAGGTGAGCACGAGGGAGTCGTGACATAGGCTCGCTCTTCGTCATTCTCCAGTGGGTGGCACCGTATCCAAGCAACCTTTATGATGTCGTGTGGATTCCAGAAGGTGCGTGAGCACATATGCTGTTGCTGCTGCTGCTGATTGGCTGGACTCATCTTTAACGAGGAGCAAGAGAGGTCTGATTGGTCGTCATGTGCTACCTGCTACGATTTCACCCAATGATCCAACAGGGTTGCTCATTAGCAAACATTAATACAAAACAAAAAGTTGGGAAAAAAAGAAAAGAAAATATCCCAAAACACACAAACACATACACGTGTACACATACACACACGTACACACACAGTTTGCAATGATGGACAAGGGTTGTTTCTAGGTGGGATTCTCTGAGAACTGTACGTGTGGGCTTGCATGCATGTGTTTGTGTGACTGTAAGTGTGTCTGTGGTTCAAACCGCATCCGTGCGTGTAGGTGTGTGTATATGCTTGCGATCAACACAACATTTTTTTTTACTTTTACAATTGAACAGGTATTCAAAATACTAAAATACATATTATTGCATCAAAATAATCAATAAATAAATACTTTTTAGAAACTGGCAGAGAAGGGTAATAAATACAACATGAAAAATAAATAAATCCATTGCATATCTTCGACTTGCGTCACAGACTACTGTTCTAGCAGAGGAGCAGCGGATCGGTTCAGCCTCAGTGGAGTCCCTGTTCAGCAGAAACTACAACTCCCATGGTTCCATTGGGCGGGGAAGCACAGAAGGGGAGGTACAATGTTAACAGGGATTATGGGAGATGTTGTCCTCCTGGTAGCAAGAAGGAGTGAGAGAAATGGGAGGGGGAACAAAGCACATAAAGGATGAAAATATTAGTGAAAATGGCAACAAAGCTGAGCTGTGTGTGTTTGTGTGTGTATGTGTGTGTGTGTATGTAAGTCTGTCAGTTCTACAGTACTATGTACAATACATACATAGAATTCAAACTGTGATACTCTCAGACCCGTAGTGCAGAAACACAGGTAAAAAATAGAAAATAGAAAAATAGAAAAGCAAACAAAAGTAAACATCAAGTGAGCTCAGGGCATGCATGTGTTTGTGTGTGTGTGTGTGTGTGTGTGTGTGTGTGTGTGTGTGTCACTCACGTTGCTGGTCCGTGTCGGTGGTCAGCTTGACATAGTTGGCAGGAAACAATCCCACAGAGCCATTGAGTTCCCCTTTCCACCAATCAGCATCCTCCCTGCTCAAGACGTTGATCACCTGACCTTTCCCAAAGGGCAGCTCGTCATCGTTCTGCGCTGTGTAGTCAAACAGCGCCACCACCTGGCAGACTGCCACTGCAACAGGAGGGGGGAGAAGGAAAGATGGGGCAGAAGGGTGTGTGGTTGTGTGTGTGTGTGTGTGTGTAAAGAGAGAAAAATGAGAAGAGAGGAGAGAGTGAGGCAGAGATGCACTTAAACACACACACACGCACACACACAAACACACACACATACACATACACACACACACACTTGGTTCAGGTACACTTAGTTGAGTGGTGTGTGTACCTGGTTTGGCTATGTGTAGTTTGGGAGAGATGCTTCCTGTGGGCGTGGTCACTCCACTGTGGGGGCTCACCAACTTCACGTAATTGGCCGGGAACCAGCCAATCCGACGCTTCTTTCCCTGGGTCTGGGAGAGGAGACGCAGGACATGGAGTTTCAAATCTGTGCATGGAGGAGTGACTCTGTGTATGCTGTGTGTGTGTGTGTGTGTGTGTGTGTGTGTGCATACCTGTAGTTCCCCCTCCCACCAGCCCTCTGGGTTCTTCTTCCTGATGCAGACGAACTGGCCGGGCAGCAGAGACAGCTGCTCCACCCCTGTAGCCGAGTACGCAGCTATCACCTGAGCCATCTCTAGTGGGGGGGTTGGGAGAGAGGGAGAGAGAGAGAGGGAGAGAGAGGGAGAGAGAGAGAGAGGAAGAGAGGGGAAGCGAGAGAGAGAGGGAAGTAGAGAGAGATAGATGGAGAGAGTTGAAAAGAACACACAGGGAGACAGAATGAGTGAGAGAGAGAAAGAGAGAGGGAGGGAGGGAGAGAGAGAGGGAGAAATGGAGGGAGACAGAGACATGAAAAAGGAATGGAGTGGGAGAAAGAATGCAAGAGAGAATGAGAGAGGGAGAGAGAGAGGGAAGTAGAGAGAGAGATAGATGAAGAGAGATGAAAAGAGAACAGAGAGGAAGACAGAAAGAGTGAGAGAGTGAGAATGCCAGAGAGGGATGAAGAGAGAGAGGGGGGGGGAGAAAGAAAAAGAATAATGGAGAGAGGCAGAGAGAGGGAAGGAGAGAGAATGTGGAGAGAGAAAGAGATACAGAGACAGAAAGAGAGATGGAGAGAGTGAAGGAGGAACAGAGGGAGGGGGGTGGCAGAGAGAAAGAGAGAGCAATTAAAAGATATTAAAAAGAGAGAGCGATAGAGATGCTGTGTGAAACACCATCAGCACTGACCAATCAGGAAAGAGATCTCACCTGGTTTTCGACCAATCCCAGCAGTGTTTCCTGAGGGGCACGGACCCTGTAAGTGGAATATAATGTTAGGGGTCTTTACCGTTCAAACTGTCTTGGCCTTTTAGGTGCATCTGCTCAGAGCTGTCAGGTATTAGTCAGATACGGTCTGCACTTTTATGCCAACGTGTGTTTTTTTAACAAATACGAATATTGTTTTTATTATTGATCTATGCCTGTAGCCTCTCAGGGTTTTTGTTATGTAGTGACTGATGTATGTGTACTGGCTGTGTGTGTACGTCTAAGTAATGTGTGCATACCTGTATGTACTGTATGGTGTGTGACTGAACAGTCTTGTACCTTGTACCAATCTTCTGTTTATTTATTGATAGCCCCCCCCCAAGCCTATATGTCAGAAACTGTGGCACAAGAATGTCGCTGTATTGCAAAGTGTATGCGACAATAAAACTGAACTGAAGTGAAGTGACATTATTTGGTGGCGGCGTACCTAAACTGAACTGAACTGAAGTGACATTATTTGGTGGCGGCGTACCTAAACTGAACTGAACTGAAGTGACATTATTTGGTGGAGGCGTACCTGAACTGAACTGAACTGAAGTGACATTATTTGGTGGAGGTGTACCTGAACTGAACTGAAGTGACATTATTTGGTTGGGGCGTACCTGAACTGAAGTGAAGTGACATTATTTGGTGGAGGCATACCTGAACTGAAGTAAAGTGAAGTGATATTATTTGGTGGAGGAGTACCTAAACTGAACTGAAGTGACATTAGTTGGGGGGGTGTACCTGAACTGAAGTGACATCACTTGTTGGAGGCGTGCCTAAACTGAACTGAAGTGACATTATTTGGTTGGGGCGTACCTTGGCGTCTTTGGCTCTGACGTAATTGGACGGAAAGACTCCTGTCCGGTCCTTAATGCTTCCAGTCCACCAATCACCTTCTCTCTTCAGGACAGTGATGATGTCACCCTTCTGGAAGGTGAGGTCACCTGGCTCACTGCTCTCGTAGGTGAACATCGCTATGAATTCTGGGAATGAAAGGGAGGAGTGAGCCAGTGAGAGCTGCCTGGCGGTGTGTAAGGATGGATGTTTCAGCTCAATAAGGCTTCACACTATGAAGGTAGAATAGTGCCATATATCCA
>CM050213.1:30377500-30385000 GCA_027475355.1 Coilia nasus | reverse complement strand
GAAAGAGATAGGTAGGTGCTGCTGCTGAGTGGATCATGTAAACGGCCCCAGCAGCCCCAGTCACTGTAACGGTAGCCGGCTGGTTCAGGTTAACCCTTGTTGAGCATCTGTCTGTACGGCTCCAGTTGGCCATCCCCTCAGCTGCTCTGTCCTGTACAGCTCACATGAGGTTGCGTGAATAGCTGTAGTCAGCGGCCAGTTGTGCGTGTTACTCCTGGGAGTAGGGACTAACAGCCTGAACTATTTACTTGGTTATAGATAGTGTAGGGGTAGGTGTAATAGCTATAGCTTCTCCCTAAGGTGCTCTTCCTACATGCACAAGTACTTTGTGTTCTTTGTATACTAGCCCATTACAACATGCTAGTAGCCAATCTAGTTCACTAGCGCATTCCAAAATGATAAGAAGCCAATCTAGTTTACTAGCACATTACAACATGCTAGTCAGAAGCCAATCTAGTTTACTAGCGCATTACAACATGCTAGTCAAAAGCCAATCTAGTTTACTAGCGCATTACAACATGCTAGTCAGAAGCCAATCTAGTTTACTAGCGCATTACAACATGCTAGTCAGAAGCCAATCTAGTTTACTAGCTCATTACAACATGCTAGTAACCCAATCTACTTCACCAGTGCATTCCAAAATGATAAGAAGCCAATCTAGTTTACTAGCACATTACAACATGCTAGTCAGAAGCCAATCTAGTTTACTAGCGCATTACAACATGCTAGTAAGAAGCCAATATAGTTTACTAGCGCATTACAACATGCTAGTAGCCAATCTAGTTTACTAGCACATTACAACATGCTAGTAGCCAATCTAGTTTACTAGCGCATTACAACATGCTAGTAGCCAATCTTACTAGCGCATTACAACATGCTAGTAAGCCAATCTAGTTTACTAGCTCATTATAACATGCTAGTAGCCAATCTAGTTTACTAGCGCATTACAACATGCTAGTAGCCAATCTAGTTTACTAGCGCATTACAACATGCTAGTAGCCAATCTAGTTTACTAGCGCATTACAACATGCTACTAGCCAATCTAGTTTACTAGCGCATTACAGCATGCTACTAGCCAATCTAGTTTACTAGCGCATTACAACATGCTAGTGAGAAGCTTATGAGGTAAGCACAAAATGCAACACACTGCATATCCGACGTTCTTTTGCTTTATATTCCTTGTGTTCAATACCCCTGCGCAAAAAAGTGTTCATCTTTATGTCAAAACACACACACAGGAGGAGAACTTAGGTGTGTGTGTGCCTGTGTTTGGGAGTGTGTTGTATAAAGACATGCATACTTTCACTATCTCCTCTGACACACACACACACACACACACACATACATACACATACACAAACACACCCCAATGTCAAACTCTGATGGCGTGTCCATTACAATTCTAGTCTATTTTTGTCGGCGCTGCTCACTGAAATGCGTTGTTTATCACAGCGGCTGGAGATGGAAGAGTATTGTGTTCGCTGCTGAGGTCAGCACTACCGAATGAGCTCACCGGAATGTGGGCGGGACCAGCTCTGGGGGGAGGGTGTGTGGGAGGGGCTGGCCAGTCATGGCCATGTCAATCAGGTGCATGGCCAAGATAAACTCCTCCCCCGTCAGACGACCATCATGATCCACGTCACAGAGATCCCTGCCAGCAGACACACACACACAAACACACACGACACAATCGCACAAACAAACACAGACACACAGACAAACATATGCACTCAAATGCAAACACACAGACACACAAACCCAGACACACACACACACATACACAAACACACCAACACACACACACACACATATATTGAAGCACTTGTCTAAATAATTTAGAGAATCTGAACAATAAATATTTATAGATCATTTCATTGGGATAGGAACTTTCCTAAGCCAAAAACAGAATTCAAAAGCTGTCTTTGTGAGAGTAAAGATGGCTACAATTGGCTACCTAAAAGCGTGCGTGCGTGCGTGTGTACTCACCAGATAGAGGCCAGCTGGGGTTGGGGTAGACTGGACTGCATCAGGATGGTCCGAGCCTGAGCACCTAAAAGACACACACACACACACACACAAACATACACACAGATGCACACACACACAAAGGTTGCATATGACACATGTCTGCTCATCATCTTTTGTCTCTCTTTCTGTCTTTCACACACACAGACACACACACACAGACATACACACACACACAGACACACACACACACACACACACCTGTGAGATGTCTGCTCATCATCTTTTCTCCCTCTTTCTGTCTTTCACACACACAGACACAAACACACACACACACACACAGACACACACACACACACCTGTGAGATGTCCACTCATCATCTTGTCGTGGCTGTTGAAGAGCTGTCGGTACTTCAGGCGAGACGACTGCGGCACTGCCCACTCACCAGCAGGGGGCGTTGCTGGAGAACTGTGAGTGTGAGTGTGTGTGTGAGTGTGTGTGTGTTTGTGTGAAAGAGAGAGAAACAGTGTATTTGTGTTTGTGTGTGTGTGTGTGTGTCAGAGATAGAGAGAGATAGAGAGAGAGAGAGAGAGAGAGAGAGAGAGAGAGACAGAGAGAGACAGAGAGAGAGAGAGAGAGTATGTGTTGAGTATGCATGTATTTGTTAGTGAAAAAGGAAAGCAAAATATCTATTAAGACAGTGCAGGAATTACAGTTCTGTCCACACACTACCCACTGATGCAATCCTGCAGCATCTAACCCCACACACTACCCACTGATCCAGTCCTACAGCATCCAACCCCACACACCACACACTACCCACTGATCCAGTCCTGCAGTCCTCTCCACACATTACCCACTGATCCAGTCCTGCAGCCTCTAACCCCACACATTACCCACTGATCCAGTCCTGCAGCATCTAACCCCACACATTACCCACTGATCCAGTCCTGCAGCATCTAACCCCACACACTAACCACTAACCAATGGTCCAATCCTGCAGCATCTAACACCAGATAGACAGACACAGTTCTCGGTGGGGAGTCCTTCCAGTGTCTAACCCCGGACAGACAGACAGACAGACAGACAGACAGACAGACAGACAGACACTGTTCTCTGGGGGACTGCCAGTCTTCACGAGGGGAGAGCAGAGGAGCCATTGCTGGTCCTGCCCTCTACCCAAAGTGATGCTACAGGTGAGAGACAATAATCTGCGTACACATTCTCACCTGCATCCTAGTGATGCTACAGGTGAGAGACAATAATCTGCGTTCACATTCTCACCTGCATGCAGGAGGACCCAGACTAGTGATGTTCTCTCATCATCATTTCAAGCAAACTGGGCTTTTCAGTTATGGTGGGTAAACACACACACAGATATACACAGTGTTTTCCCCAAAGCGTCTAAGCATATCGGCACCGATACGCTTCTTTTTTCGCCGATACGCATCAAGTTTTGCCGAGACGCTTTCATAAAATGCCGATACGCTTAAAAATCATGCACAAAAACATTCCCCCCGGGATTTTCCCCGAACAAGAAGCCCCAATGTAGTCAAATGTAGGCTGCGTTTTTAGGAAACTTCCGTGGTGGGTGTGTAAACTACTATACTGGCGAAACTGGCCAATCACCTGCCGATTACAGTGCTCCTTTGTTTGATTGTTTTTCCGCCAGTCAGCTGTATCAGAGAGTATTGTAGAATCTAAGATCTTTAACGCAAACCTCGGGGCTACTAAAACTGCCTGACTTTGACTGTAAATGCTACACAAGAAGGAAGGAGAACGCTCTCCTTGGGACATGCTCATGTAGCAAGAAAACTTTCTCCACAGTGTACAGAATGCGATCGGATCATCTAGCTGCTGAAAGAGAGTGAGAGAGAGCGTGAAAGGCAAATCGTCCTTTATGTAGAGCAGAGTCAAGACTGTTTCATTGAATAGGACACTCGTGGGATTTAACTAATAAATTAGTCCTTACGTCTTTCTGGATTTGTTGATGGTTCTTTTTAACAAGGTGTCACAATCCGCGATTATTTGTGATTATTTCAAGCCTAATAGTGTACGTTGTTACTGTTTGGATTTCCAGAAAATTTGCTTCATTTCAGACCAGGCTGCAGCCTGTATGGTGTTGTTAGCACGCTAACGCTAGCGAACTACGCTAACATAATGTTTTAAACTGAAAGCTGCCACTTTACTCACCAACACCCACCTAACTAGCCTACTAATACTGATATTAGCTTAAGTGGAGAAAGTAATATAAAGTTGTAAGGTTATTGCAGCGTGTTAAATTCAAGGTGAGTCGATGACTGTTAGCATTACCACATTACCAATCATTTCAATGAGCTAGTTTGTTAGCTTGTTACATGAGAACTGAAATAAGATTTTGTTGTCATCAGACATCATTCTAGATAATACTACACTACACTGAAATATATTTATCTGCAGAATCTAAGATCTGTGGTACCAATTCAGCTTTCATGTGGCCACACAGGGAGATATTTAGCGTGGTGCTCATTAGCATCGAGGGTCCACCTGTCGGAGAGATGTGGTTGGATGCTGCGGCAGACAAGTGGGCGGCCCAGAAAAACAGGAGGCTCAACATTTAGGTTAGACATTTTAGTGACAGCCTAGTCAAATTCATGTGACATTATATAGTGCTTGCAGTATTTCTTGTGTGACAATAAATTAGCCTTCCCACCTGGGAGTTTTGGTTCTTTCAACTCACCAAGTGCAACGAGTTTTTTGTTCTATTTGTGCCAAAAAATGCAACATTTTATTAAAAGTGTTATGTTTCCACCAGCCTTCTGGGACCAAAATTTTGCTTAAGATCTTCCTAGAATGCACCATTTTAACTCTAGAATTTTTTTTTCCCAGGGTGCATGCCCACCAATCCTCCTAGCTACCGTGCCACCGCGTCATCGTATTTACATCAAAATTTAAACCCTTCTTTTTATTTCTGGGGAAAACACTGTTTACATATACATATATACACACACACATACACACACAGATATACATATACATATATACACACACACACATACAGATACAGATATATACACACATACACATACAGATATACACACACACACACATAAACACACACACACACATACACACACAGATATACATATACATATATACACACACACATACAGATATACACATACACACACATACACACACACACATACACACACACAGATATACATATACATATATACACACACACATACAGATATACACTAGTGGTGGGCATAAATTAATCTAGATTAATCTAGATTAAAATGGCTCATTTGAATTCTGCTGAAGGCATTCAGAATGTGTGCTACCTAAATAATGACTAGAAGTAAGTCTTTGAGAACGGGTTTCTTAAGCCAGGTGGCACAGTAGACCAGGGGCTCATCTCCTGTTTCCAAAATGCATCACTAACTGCTTGAAAAAGCTGTTCTACTTTGATACTTGGTGATGGAAATAAATCATGTTCAATAAAATGTACTTGTGTTTACTAGCTGTTTATTTAGTTAAACATGAACTAAATGAAACATGAAACATGGATTTTGAACTGTAAGCCTACATAAGAAGTTGTGATGAACTGTTTACAGTCAGTAGCTTTGTGTCAATCAGTCCAAGCTCTATTTCTCCTTCTTCCACCAGTCACTTAGGCAGACCAGCTTGTTCACATTTTCTGGTGGCAAAGTAGATCTCCTTTTCTGCACAATATGGCCTGCTAAAGAAAAAAGTCTCTCGCATGGGACAGTTGTGGCAGGAGTCCCCTTCAGTGCAATTCGGCTAAGTATACATCCGCATTAAAATATAGAGGTAGGGTATACATCCGCGCTAAAATATCAAGGTGAAAGCAGAAAGTGTTGAGGAAGGGAGCCGTTTGCTTCCGTGTTCTATTTTCGCAAGGGGGAGGGGGGAATCCCCCTTTATGCAGTGCAGAGCAGATTCTAGGTTTGTTTTACTGAAATGAATGGGACACATGTGGAGTTTAACTAATAAATTGGTCATTACGTTTTTCTGGAGTTGTTAAGGGTTTTTTGGAATCATGTGTCACAATCTGCAACTATTTGTAATAATTTCAAGCCTAATAGTGTAAGTTGTTACTGTTTGGATTTTGAGAAAATTAGCTTTATTTCAGGTCAGGCAGCAAGCACTTACTATGTGGTTGTTAGCGCGCGAAAGCTGTCACTAACACCCACCTAGATACTGTTACTGGTTATAGTGTAAGCAGACAAAGTAATATAAAGTTATAGGGCTACAGCAATGTATTAAATTCAAGGTGAGCCCAATCGCTGTTAGCGTTTAGCACATGATGTTGTTATAGTTACTACTATTCACTTGAATGAGCTAGAGCTAGTTCGTTAGCTTGCTAGCTCGCTTTACAGACACACTAAATTATTTTCTAAGAGTTCGAAATAGGAATTTGTTGGCATTTTGGTCCCATAGTAACGTATTATGTTGGCTTATCTTTGTAGAATCTAAGATCTTTGGTGAAAGTCATCATAGTTTGTGTAGTATAGACCCAGCTCCCAACCCAACTTTGAGAATAGATTAATGGCGATATTTTTTTTATCGCGCGATAAGAGTCTCGCGTTAACGCAGCACGTTAACGCCGATAACGGCCCGCCTCTAATATACACATACACACACATAAACACACACACACATACACACACATATACACACACACAGATATACATATACATATATACACACACACATACACACACAGATATACATATACATATATACACACACACACATACAGATATACACATACACACACATAAACACACACACACACATACACACACACAGATATACATATACATATATACACACACACATGCAGATATACACATACACACACATAAACACACACACACATACACAGACACAGATATACATATACATATATACACACACACATACACATATACACATACACACACATACACATACACACACACACATACACACACACAGATATACTGTACATATACACGCGCACGTGCACACACACACACACACACACCCCGACTGGCAGAGCTGAGTTGCTTAGGCTGCGCTCCCTAGCGAGAGTAAGGGAGATAAAGTCACAGATGCAGACTGCTGATGTGTGTGATTCTCCCCTCTCTGTCTGTCAGTGATCACCTCACACACACACACACACACACACACACAGTCACTCTCACACACATATACACACTCACTCACTCACTCACACACTCACACACACACAGACACACACACACACACACACACACACACACACACACACACACGCACACAAACAGACTGACAGACTTGCCTACTAATGATCACCTCATAGGCAGACAAACACACACACTGAAAGACCTGACACACTGCAGCTGGTCTGTATCAATGACGTAAACAATCACACAGCTTCTGTGTAGCTAAGGGATTTCTGTTGACACAGGATACCACACACACACACACACACACACACACCACACCACACACATATGGTATATCAGGAAACAACACTGAGTCAGCAGCGACTGCTATCACTG
>CM050213.1:30342500-30372500 GCA_027475355.1 Coilia nasus | reverse complement strand
CGCTCTCTCACACACATACTCTCACACACACACACATATTCTCTCTCTCTCACACACATACTCTCACACACACACATATTCTCTCTCTCACACACACACACACGCATTCAGTCTCTCTCTCTCTTCTCCTCTCTTTATCTCCATTTTCCTTACACTCTCACTCGCTCTCTCACACACATTCTCTGACACACACACACATTCCCTCTCACACACTTTCCCTCTCACACACACATACTCTCACACACACACACATATTCTCTCTCTCACACACATTCTCTCGCACACACACATATTCGCTCTCTCACACACATACTCTCACACACACACACACACATATTCGCTCTCTCACACACATACTCTCTCACACACACACACATATTCGCTCTCTCACACACATACTCTTACATACACACACATTCCCTCTCACACACTTTCCCTCTCACACACACATACTGTCACACACACACACATATTCTCTCTCTCACACACATTCTCTCGCACACACACATATTCGCTCCCTCACACACATACTCTCACACACACACACATATTCTCTCTCTCACACACATACTCTCACACACACACACATATTCTCTCTCTCACACACATTCTCTCTCTCTCCTCTTCATCTCCTCACCTCTCTCATTCTCATCTGTCTTTCTGTCCTCATCCCTCTCCCTCTCTTCTCATCTTTCTCTCTCACCTCCCTCTCTCTTTCTCTTTCCCTCTCCTCATCTCTTTCTATTCTTATCTGTCTTACTCTCCTCATCCCTCTCTCTCTTACCTCTCTCTTACCTCTCTCTTTCTCTTTCCCTGTCCTCATCTCTCTCTCTACTCAGCTGCCTTTCTCTCCTCATCCCTCTCTCTCTCGCTCTCTCTTACCTCTCTCTCTTTCTCTCTTCCTCTCCTCACATATTGCCTATTGTCTTCTTTTCCTATTTTTGTTGTCACTGTCTGAAACAGTCTATAGTACAGTCAGCATTTTCACCACCCCTTTCACTGAAAATGTGAAATGAAACCTTAAATTGTTTAACTCCAAATAAGATTTGGAGTTACATTCTGGGGTAGCAAAGAGCGTGTAGTTTAGGTCAAAATAGAGTTCCGCTCTCAGCGATAGCAGTTTCTACCGTAATTTTGCAATTAACGTTCATGATGCTCAAAAGCTAGCTTCAGCGGTGAAAGGCCCAGGCTTGGGTTTCGATTATGATACCTCTCTCACTGTCAAACACCGATCTCACTGTCCAATTCTCATCTTCCCTCCTCCTCACAGTGTTTTAGGTCTTTCTGCCCCCTCCATCTAGCCTGGTAAACCCGTCCCTCGTACTTCATTTCATTTTTTACAGAGGGTCTGCACCGGAATCTGTTGAGGAGCATGTAAGAGGACCAAGCAACTCCTATCCAACCAGTGAACAGAGGGTGTGTTCGTGAGCCACGACGTTGAGTTTGTGTGCTACATTTGAATTGCAGTGCGTAGGTAGAATAATTGCATACGTGACGACCAGGCGTTTCTCACGGCCTCCGCTCCAGACCCTCTGTACAAAATGAAATGAAGTACGAGGGGCGGGTTTACCAGGCTACCCTCCATCCGCCCTACACCCACTCTCTTAATCATGCAGAGGGCAGCTGTGGTCTGATGGTTAGGGAGCTGTGGTCTGATGGTTGGGCAGCTGTGGTCTGATGGTTAGAGAACTGCCCTGATGGTTAGAGAGCTGTGTAGTGAAGAGGAGGAGAAGAGATGGCACCCCACCCGGCTTTGAACCCGGGTCCCAAACGTGTGCTTTTGACCGCAACGCCAAAGAGCCAGGCTCCTTCATATGGCAGCCAGAGCCCACCCACAACCCTAGTGATGGTCACTCCATCACAAGCTGGTCTGATGGTTCAGAGACCTGGCCTGATGGTTAGAGAACTGGTCTGAATGTTAGAAACCTGGTCTGATGGTTAGGGAGCTGGTCTGGTGGTTAGGGAGCTGGTCTGATGGTTAGAGAGCTGGTCTGATGGTTAGAGAGCTGGTCTGGTGGTTAGGGAGCTGGTCTGATGGTTAGAGAGCTGGTCTGATGGTTAGAGAGCTGGTCTGGTGGTTAGGGAGCTGGTCTGATGGTTAGAGAGCTGGTCTGATGGTTAGGGAGCTGGCCTGATGGTTAGAGAGCTGGTCTGATGGTTAGGGAGCTGGTCTGATGGTTAGAGAGCTGGTCTGATGGTTAGGGAGCTGGCCTGATGGTTAGAAACCTGGTCTGATGGTTAGAGAGCTGGTCTGATGGTTAGGGAACTGGTCTGAATGTTAGAAAGCTGGTCTGAATGTTATGGAGCTGGTCTGATGGTTAGGGAGCTGGTCTGATGGTTAGGGAGCTGGTCTGATGGTTAGAGAGCTGGTCTGGTGGTTATGGAGCTGGTCTGATGGTTAGGGAGCTGGTCTGATGGTTATGGAGCTGGTCTGATGGTTAGGGAGCTGGTCTGATGGTTAGAGAGCTGGTCTGATGGTTATGGAGCTGGTCTGATGGTTAGGGAGCTGGTCTTGAGATCAGAGGGTGGCAGGTTGGGTGGGTCAGAAAGTGAATAACCAGCACTGTCATCTATGGGGGAAGTGGCCTTGAGCAAGCAAGGCATCTAATGCTGTGTTGCTGCAGGGGCAGAGTCCCTGTACTGAAATCATTGTACGTTGCTCTGGAAAACAGCACCAGACAAATGTCCCTATTTCTGCCCTCTACATTGTCCCTACATGCACCCTCTTTTTCTGCCATCTTTCCCCATGCCCTAGTCTACCTTTCTCTTTTTTTCACTAGTCTCTCTCTTTCCCTTTCGCACTCTCTCTCTCTCCACGCCCTAGTCTCTCTCTCTCTCTCTCTCTCTCTCCACGCCCTAGTCTCTCTCTCTCTCTCTCTCCAGGCCCTAGTCTCTCTCTCTCTCTCTCTCTCTCTCTCTCTCTCTCTCTCTCTCTCTCTCTCTCTCCATGCCCTAGTCTCTCTCTCTCTCTCTCTCTCTCTCTCCACGCCCTAGTCTCTCTCTCTCTCTCTCTCCAGGCCCTAGTCTCTCTCCACGTCCTAGTCTTTCTCTCTCTCTCTCTCTCTCCACGCCCTAGTCTTTCTCTCTCTCTTTAGGGCCCTAGTCTCTCTCTCTCTCTCTCTCTCTCTCTCCACGCCCTAGTCTCTCTCTCTCTCTCTCTCTCCAGGCCCTAGTCTCTCTCCATGCCCTAGTCTTTCTCTCTCTCTCTCTTTAGGGCCCTAGTCTCTCTCTCTCTCTCTCTCTCTCTCTCTCTCTCTCTCTCTCTCTCCAGGCCCTAGTCTCTCTCCACGCCCTAGTCTCTCTCTCTCTCTCTCTCCAGGCCCTAGTCTCTCTCCACGCCCTAGTCTCTCTCTCTCTCTCTCTCTTTAGGGCCCTAGTCTCTCTCTCTCTCTCTCTCTCTCTCTCCAGGCCCTAGTCTCTCTCCACGCCCTAGTCTCTCTCTCTCTCTCTCTCTCTCTCTTCATAATAGGTTTCTTGGGGCACAGCCGGGGTTCTCTCAGGTTTTAATTGATCTTTTTATTGGAGTGGGCTTTGCAAGGGTAAAGGATCTCTTGGATCTGTCTGGGGGGGTGTGGAGAACACCACAGTCAGTGGCACAGCAATTGGGTTTTAGGTCAATAAGGAATGTTGGTAGGCTGCTTGGGGTTTTAAAGGCTTCTTTGCCAAGGGGGTTGAAGGACTTCACTGAGGTGTTTTTAACCAGTGGCACGGGCACAGCCCCGGTTGGTTTTCCAGAGCTTAAAATATCACCTGAATTTACGGAGGTGGAGGTCTATAAAGGATGTTTATTTACATGGGAGGGGTGTATTGATGTGGGGTTTCATTCTGTTGGGAAGAAGGTGTTGTATAACATGTGTGTTAAAATCACTCACTTGTCACAGCTAAAGGGTCGGCCGGATACAAAATGGAGGCTTTTTTTGGGCATCAGCCAGTCAACGTCGCCTGCATGGAGGACCTTATATAAAAGTCCTATCCCCAAACGCACTGGTGATCTTCAGTGGCGTGTGTTGCATTGTGCAATGGCCACAAGGGTATTTGTTTCGAGGTTGGGGAATGATATTTCAAATCTGTGTACTGTGTGCAATGTGCCTGAGACTGTATTCCATGTTTTTTCAGAGTGTGTAAAACTGACTCCTCTTTTCAATTTACTTGTTAAAGTATGCAATTGTTTTGGTTTTATTTTCTCAAAGGAAATGTTTATTTTTGGAGTCACATACTCAAGGAAGAATAAGGATGTGTGTACCTGTTTAAATTTTCTGGTGGGACAGGCCAAGTTGTCTGTCTGGAAATGTTGTAAATTGGAGCAAGAGGGAACAGTGGTAGATGTTATTGGTATGTTTAAAACTTTGGTTGAGTCAAGGATTTTAGCTGAATTTGCCTACTTTCAATTAACGAACAATGTTTAATTGTTTGGGAAAAAATGGTGTTTGGACAAAGGTTTGTGGTCAGTTGATGGTAGTGGTAGGTTACTGTTTATTTGGTAATGATGAATTGTTGGTGTATATGTGGCTTTGTTTTTGATGAGGTCGGTATATTGGGAAGACTGAATATGTTGTTGAAGATGTGAAGGAGAGGGTCTCTCCCTTCTTATGCTGAATGGGTGTTTTTGGCTTTTTTATTTTGATTTAGGTGTAATATGTCTTGATGTGAATTGTGAATTGATGTGAATGGTGACTATGGTACAATAAAGGAGTGTTAAATCTCTCTCTCTCTTCAGGGCCCTAGTCTTTCTCTCTCTCTCTCTCCACGCCCTAGTCTCTCTCTCTCTCTCTCTCTCTCTCTCTCTCTCTCTCTCTCCACGCCCTAGTCTCTCTCCACGCCCTAGTCTCTCTCTCTCTCTCTTTAGGGCCCTAGTGTCTCTCTCTCTCTCTCTCTCTTTCTCTCTCTCTCTTTAGGGCCCTAGTCTTTCTCTCTCTCTCTCTTTCCCTTTTGCTCTTTTTCTCTCTCTCTTGCTCTCTCTCTCTCTCTTTCCCTTTCGCACTCTCTCTCTCTCCACGCCCTAGTCTCTCTCTCTCTCTCTCTCTCTCTCTCTCTCTCTCTCTTTAGGGCCCTAGTCTCTCTCTCTCTCTCTCTCCACGCCCGTGTCTCTCTCTCTCTCTCTCTCTCTGTCTTTAGGGCCCTAGTCTCTCTCCACGCCCTAGTCTTTCTCTCTCTCTCTTTAGGGCCCTAGTCTCTCTCTCTCTCTCTTTCCCTTTTGCTCTTTTTCTCTCTCTCTTGCTCTCTCTCTCTCTCTTTCCCTTTCGCTCTCTCTCTCTCGGTCCTACTCTCTCTCTCTGTCCTAGAGGCACACAAACAACTGAACAACTGTGTGTATGGGCAAGCAAGGCTAAGAGAAGTCTAAGAGAAGTACAGGAGAGAGTGAAAGGGGAGAGAGAGAGAGAGAGAGAGAGAGAGAGAGAGAGAGAGAGAGAGAGAGAGAGAGAGAGAGAGAGAGAGAGAGAAACCGTCTCTTTTCTGTTTGCTTACTGTCATGGACGCAGCATAGGCCTTGGGGGGATTCCTGAGCACACATTATGAAGAGAGAAAAGAATACCAAAGAAAGGGGGAAGACAAGACTGAGCCACACACAGCCAGTCCTTACTGGGTGCTCCCATTACAAGACTGCTTTCCAACACTGGAGCAGACTACCAGAGTCAGCCTTGGAGGTGTAGTAGTGAGCCCCCTGCCTAACCATCTCTACCACCCTAACCATCTCTCCCTCTCTAACCATCTCTCCCTCCCTAACCATCTCTCCCACCCTAACCATCTCTCCCACCCTAACCTACCCATCTCTCCCACCCTAACCATCTCTCCCACCCTAACCATCTCTCCCACCCTAACCTACCCATCTCTCCCACCCTAACCATCTCTCCCACCCTAACCATCTCTACCACCCTAACCTACCCATCTCTCCCGCCCTAACCATCTCTCCCACCCTAACCATCTCTCCCACCCTAACCATCTCTCCCTCTCTAACCATCTCTCCCACCCTAACCATCTCTACCACCCTACCCATCTCTCCCACCCTAACCATCTCTCCCACCCTACCCATCTCTCCCACCCTAACCATCTCTCCCACCCTAACCTACCCATCTCTACCACCCTAACCTACCCATCTCTCCCACCCTAACCATCTCTCCCGCCCTAACCATCTCTCCCACCCTAACCATCTCTACCACCCTAACCATCTCTCCCACCCTAACCATCTCTACCACCCTAACCTACCCATCTCTCCCGCCCTAACCATCTCTCCCGCCCTAACCTAACCATCTCTCCCACCCTAACCATCTCTCCCGCCTTAACCATCTCTCCCACCCTAACCATCTCTCCCACCCTAACCATCTCTCCGTGGTGTACAGCGCTGGCTACGCTGCGGCCAATGTCACCACAAGGACGAGTAAAATTAAGCCACGAGGGATGGAGGGAGAACAGGAGCGGAAACGGGAGAAGCGACAAAGAAAAAGCTGGGGATGAGGTGCCACGCACTAACAGAGAGAGAGAGAGAGAGAGAGAAAGAGAGAGAGAGAGAGAGAGAGAGAGAGAGAGAGAGAGAGAGAGAGAGAGAGAGAGAGAGAGAAAGCGAAGGCTATAGCTGAGATAGCATTGATAAAATACATAGGGGAAGCGCACTTGTGCCTTTTCCCACGATACCGGTATCAGCGACTGCCAGCGGTTGACCCGCCGCATTAAAAAATCAGTGTGGTGAGAGCAGCCTAGATGTCGCCCGGATGTCGCCGTAAAGGCTACGTCCCCCAGTTTGACATTACAGCTGCGTTACTTAGCGCGTCCCGTTAGGTCAGTGCTATAGCCTACATGATTAAGCCGGAGATTTGTTTCTGAAGGCCACGGCAGATTGACATTTCAAAACAACAGCTCGCTCGCTAGTGACAGAAAAGCCCATGTCGTCACATCAATGACAAAGTCATTGAGGGTGAAATGTCTGTCAGCCGCCTCTGACAGCATCCTTTAGGAAACAGTCGTGGGACACCAAACCTCACCCTTTGTCGGTGCGTTGCAGATGACAGGCTAACCCAGTTTCTGTCCTTCAGTGGGCCAAACCTCAGATAACCGCTGAGCGATGTGTCTGCTTATATATAAATGCATTCGAAAATAGGTTACACCTCATACAACAATAGCTCACCCGTCAGCACCGTTTTTGAATCAGCTGTATAGCTGTGGTCAAATTCACAATAGCTTACAAGGTCCTCCGAGTATGTATGAGGGTGACCTCCTTGATGTGCGGGACCAGGCATCTCTCCCTCTCCTCTGTGTCTGCATTAGACAGTGCCTTTAACCAGGCTTCCAGTCATCTTACTATTTGCTGATTGTATTTATGAACACACCTATATTGAAATACAACATGCAAGTGACCCGGTCTTACCTCATGGCGAACCTCTCCTTGTTAATTACACCAATGTGACGGCTCATTCATTGTGGTAAGCGGTGCGGGGTCGATTGCTGCGGGTTGCTTTCTTCACAGGCAAGCTGACATGCGCACTGGCTACTGCCCGCCCCAACCTGATTAGAATGATTGGCAGGCTCAAGTGCCAACGAAATACTGATGTGCTAATACTGATGCTCGCCTCTTGTTTTAATGGAAAAGACTTGTTCAATGGACATTTAATGTTGTCGGTGGTCAATTTTTCAGCGATGCTCTGATGTGTACAACGTAGACTACTTTACTACAAACTATATGGGCAAACCTATTATAATAGACAGCCTACAGACGGGAATCCCTGGTGGTAAAAGAAGGATACTGCAGCCACGATGGGGTCGGGAAAAGGGAAAAAAGACTGAGAGATGGAGAGATGGGTAGACCACAATTGGAGATTGACATAAACTAGCTAAATAGAGCTCAATAGTTAACAGAATATGGAATAAAGGAAAACAGACAACAATTCCAGCAGCCATCAATCACTGCAGGGGCAGAGCGAAGGCGACTTGAGAGCGCTAAGAGAGATCAGCCGGACTTAATGGAGTTCAGCATAAACATAGCTAAGGTGTGGCTGCAAATGTAAAAAAAAACCTTGCTGTGTCCAGCAACCCAGCAGTTCATTAAAATACAGGTAAAGACTTTTTGTATAACAACATTTCTTTAATACAATCAGTAACATAAAGACCACATCATTTTTGCAAAGACATATCAGGACAGGTTGTATTCCTGAGGGAAAAAGAGATTCACTCATCTGAAAAGTTCACTCATTTTAAAAGTTCACTTTATTTAGTTATTTAACAAGTTTAGTTACTTAACAAGTTACAGGTGCTGGAGCCATGCCAGTACATCCTTGTATTGGAAACACTACAGATTCAATATGCACAAATAAACAAAACTTTTATAAATGAGATATACAAATTGGCTCAGAGAAGACCCTGAAAGTTGTTTTTATTTCGGTTCAACAAACACTGTTCTTTCTTTCTTTCTTTCTTTCTTTCTTTCTTTCTTTCTTTCTTCTGGAAATCTTACCTCCACCTGTCCTGTTTTGTCATGTATGTCGGTCAGCGTAATTCAGACAGTAAAATGTGTTTGTTACGCTGTCTCTGTCCTCCATCTCCCTCATCACTGTCTCGTCACTCTAAGAACATCAGTGGCTCGCCACTGTCTCGTCACTCTAAGAACATCAGTGGCTTCCATGTGCCGGCCCATGTTATTGAGCCCTACCCAGTGGTCCTGTCACAAGCACCATGTTAGGGTCACCACCATAGACTGTATATAAGAGAACCAGACAAACCCTCTGTGACGTCACCCATAGACTTTCCCACAGACCGGATGAAGCCAAAACTGAAGGTTCTGGGTGCCGCCATCTAGGCCAATTCATTCTGTAAATGTCAATGTAAATTATGTGGGGATCAAACTAACACCCCCAATCCTCCGTCATCTTGCAATGACAAATTCAAATGACAAATAAATGTCAAATGACAAATAAAGACATGGGACATGTATACCAATATGTGGAGTGTGGGACAAAGGCTGAAATTGCTGTGCAGTACAGCGGGAGGTGAGACAGGTGGTGACTGCAGCACGTGTGTGGTGCAGTACAGCGGAAGGTGAGACAGGTGGTGACTGCAGTACAGCGGGAGGTGAGACAGGTGGTGTGCAGTACAGCGGGAGGTGAGACAGGTGCTGTGCAGTACAGCGGGAGGTGAGACAGGTGGTGACTGCAGCACGTCTGTGTTCAGCAGGCCTGCACCCTGACCAGGGTCAGGTAGTCGGGGGTGCTGTGAGCGGCGCGGTTCAGAGCGATGATGCATCTGTACCCCGATGCCGTCTGCACGAGGGTCCCCGAGAAACCCTGCTTGCTGTCCAAACCATCACCTCCCCAACTGAAAACAATATACATACAAGACTTAGAGCAACAGGGTTATCTCGTGGTTGAGAGAATTATTTCTTTATCAGCATCCCACTCATGTTTTTATGTTATTATTATTATTAGTAGTAGTAGCAGTAGTAATAGGAGGAGGATGTGGAGTAGTAGTAGTAGTAATAGTAATAGTAGTAATAGTAGTAGTAGTAGTAGTGGTAGTAGTAGAAGTAGTAGTAGTATTAGTAGTAATAGTAGTGGAAGTAGTACCAGTAGTAGTAGTAATAGTAGTAGTAGTAGTAGTAATAGTAGTAGTAGTCTAACCTTAAACCTTGCCGTCCCAGCAGGTAGGACTCACCTGCACACAAACAGCACTGATCCAGGTAGCACTCACCTGCACACAAACAGCACTGATCCAGGTAGCACTCACCTGCACACAAACAGCACTGATCCAGGTAGCACTCACCTGCACACAAACAGCACTGATACAGGTAACACTCACCTGCACACAAACAGCACTGATCCAGGTAGCACTCACCTGCACATAAACAGCACTGATCCAGGTAGCACTCACCTGCACACAAACAGCACTGGGCCAGGTAACACTCACCTGCACACAAAGAGCACTGATACAGGTAACACTCACCTGCACACAAACAGCATTGAGACAGGTAACGCTCACCTGCACACAAACAGCATTGATCCAGGTGTGCTGTTGGTGTAGCTCGTCCACATGGAGTGTGAGTGGGGCCCCCCAGGGATCCACACGTAACCACTGCCAGCACAGGGGTCCAGCAGCAACTACACACACACACGTGCGTGCACAAATACACATACATACATACATACATACATACATACATACATACACACACACACACACACATACACATACATACACACACATACACACACACACATATACACACACACACACATACATACACACACACTCTCACACACACACGTGCACACACATACACACACATGCTGCATTTAACATTACGTTATAAAGACCGTTTAAGCAGTTAACTGGAGGGATTGGCTGATCTGGGCTTATACTAAGCAGTTGTATATTGTATAAACATAGCTTCGCGATGTAACTAAATCGCTTCGTAGCTGTTCTATAATAAGAGTAAACGCTGTATCCATTAATTTAATCAAATACCTAAAAACGCACACTGAAGGGCAGGAGTCCTTGATGCAGGTGAGTGTAGCCTACCTCGTATAACGCCGCTCTCATTGTTTTGCCATCGTACTCCAGGAGACAGGACTCCTTTCCGGCCACCGTATAAAGCCAGCCAGAGTGCCAGTCTCCATTAGGGACCTGGCCCCGACACACCAGCCGCCCAGCGGGGGTTTTAACTGTGCCTGCAGAGACACCCTTCCACTCAGGCTGAATGAACTTTGAACAATGACAGAAAACACGTTTCATATTCCCTTGCACACACTGAAAACCAGACACGTACACACATATCAGGTGGATCGGATAGATAGATAGATAGATAGATAGATAGATAGATAGATAGATAGATAGATAGATAGATAGATAGATAGATAGATAGATAGATAGACAGACAGACAGACAGACAGACAGACAGACAGACAGACAGACAGACAGACAGACAGACAGATAGATAGATCGATAGATCAATAGATCGATAGACAGACCGATAGATAGATAGATAGATAGATAGATAGATAGATAGATAGATAGATAGATAGATAGATAGATAGATAGATAGATAGATAGATAGATAGATAGATAGATAGATAGATAGATAGATAGATAGATAGACTGAAAACCAGACATGTACACACATATCAGGTGGATCGGATAGATAGATAGACCCACCATTGGGTATGTGTAGGAGGTGAGCCCAGTGGAGACTGGGCGAAGTGCACTCCTGCCGGGGGTTTTTCACCCACGGCCCCACACAGGTGCAGACCGGCACGTGGTTGAGTGTGGCGCAGGCTGCGTTTGGCCCACAGGGGGCGCCGCTGCAGCCGTCCCTGCACCTGCCGTCACCGTCGCACACCTCGCTGTCCTCACACGAGCTGTTGCTGGCGCACCTGGTCACCTTACACCTTCCGACCGGCACGAAGGCTTCGCACGGCGGGCTGCCACACCGGTAGGTGGCTGCCTCGGGCACGAACATGCTCCCATCGTCACAGGACACCTCACACACCGTGGTCCTGTTGTCCGAGCGACACCGCGTGACTCCGTTCCTGGGCTCGGCGTAGCAGACGGGCAAGGCGTTCCATCGGCCCTTAGAACACCGCACCATCTCTGGGAAGGGTTTGAGGGTTCCGGAGCATCTGAGCCGGATGCTCTGCTGGTCCGCGCTGTGGTAGGAGGTCCTGCAGTGGTGGTTGAGGAGGCTGTTCGCACTAAGGGGGCCACACCCCGTGCCCTGGGGAAGCCCCTGTGCAGCGCTGCGTGGGGGGAAAGGCTTGGGGTTGTCAGAGTACATGAAATACTTCTGGCAGGCTGACAGGGCCCCTGCCCTGAGGTTGGTGAAAAACGTGACAAAGCGGTCTATGTGTTCCGCGTAGGTCTCCGAGCAGGCTATGGAACCCCACGGTTGGAGGGACGGGGGCTCTGGGTGCAGGAGCAGGTTCCGTAGCGTTTCCAGGAGACTGGAGTCCGCCTGCAGGCCATCCCCCGTCACCACGCCATCACACTGATGCAGCAGGTACACACACGTCCCCTTTGACAGGATTACCCCCTCGACGTTTGACAGAAACTCGTCGACAGATATCTGTGCACTGTCAAACAGCATGCTCTGGTAGCTTAGAAAGGACAGTTTATCCATCAGATCCTGGTGGTGTAGTTTGGCCTGCTGAAATCTACCTCTTGCATCTGCGTGGCGTATTTGTTCTTGGAGCTGAAAGTAAACTGTGCTGATGTCTGGGACAGGGTTTTTGTCAACAGAGTTGATCTTTTCGACCAGGGCTGGGTCTATGCTTTCATCCTTGATGCTGTTCTCACATCGGTGGCCGTAGAACATGGTTTCACAAAGACAGAATCCCGAAGAAGAATGTTCAACTTGACGACAGGATCCATGTTGACACTGCAGCTTCGAGCAGCTCGGGTTGTCAAGGCTTTCCATGCTCTTTAGAACGACTGTGTTGATATACGTGTTTGTCTTAATGAATAAGAACGACGTGTAACACTTCTCCACCATGACGTCGCCGACCGTCGTGTAAGAGTACGAGTCAGGGGCGGACTGTGCAAACGCGATGTGCTTCATGACGCTGGCAGGAAACACGTTTGTCATGTCCTCCTGAACCACTGGGCAAGCTTTATGACCCTGCATTTTCTTACGGGCTTGGGCGCGGACGCCTTCGTCGACCACCGCCTCACTGTCCCGGGGTATTAGCAGCACGGTCTGCTCTCGGACATGTATCGCAATGAAGTCCCCATACAGAAACCCGTGTTCTGTGCTGGAGTCCTGGACGATGACACTCCAGGTGAACCAGCTGAATTTTCCATCCAGGTGGGCCTTGATGTCTGTCGCCATGGTGATTCTGGTCTCTGTGGAGGATGCGTGAGCGACGATCTTCTCCACGTCCTTCCTCACCCATTTCTCATAGCTGTCCGCGTAGTCCATCATGGTCGTCTGGATGAGCTTGCTGAGTGCGAGTAAGCAATCAGTGGCTGGTTGCGGCTCCAGCCGGGCGTGGCTGCTTTTTAACTTGTCGTAGACCGCGCTGACAAACGAGCCACGAATGAGCACTGACGTGATGTGGGACGAGAGCCATGTCAGCAGCCTCACGTCTCCTTCTGATTGGTCGCCCATTAGCTGCATAACTCCGCCTCCTTCCCCGCCTGCTTCTGCTCCGCCCTGGGCTACGCGCCTGTAAAAGCCAACGACGGCGTCCTCAACTCCTCTGCTCTCGCAGTAGGCGGTGAATCTCGCCGCTGCTCTGGACTTCTCCTCCTGGCTCTCGGCCACGGCGAGGTCGCCGACGAGCTGCTCCAGCCTGCTCCAGGCGTTCAGGATAAGCTCCGTCTGTGTGGACGGCCAGAGCTTCGTGCTGGGCAAGGGGCCGGCTTCGGCTGAGATTGAAGCGAGGAGCTTGTTGACCTGTGTGAAATGTCTCTTCAGGTACATCATTTCAGGGCTGCTCTTGAACATGAAGGCATGGGCACAACGCACCAGGGAGCCAAAGTAGTCGATGAAGGTAACGATATTGGCGACGCTGTCGAAGACCTCTATCCCTTTTCTCAGGCAGTTGTGGTTGTGGGGGTGGGTAAGAGTCTTTGCAGTGTTGACCAGATTGGTTAGACTCAAATTGGCGGCTGTGTAACTCGACGTCATCTTGTCAATTAGCACTGCCATGGCCTCCTCCTTGGCTTTATGGTCACTTGTGTGGGCTTGCAAAAGGCCCAAATGCAGGAGGAGACACAGCACACACAGGGATGTCCTCAGAGCAGCCATGAATGGTCCTGTGAAAACAGAGTTAGCATGCTCTATCACTGATCAAAACAAAGTTAGCATAGAGTTAGCATGCTCCATTAGTGATAAACACAGAGTTAGCATGCTCGATTACTGATCAGAACAAAGTTAGCGTAGAGTTAGCATGGTCCATTACTGATGAAAACAGAGTTAGCTACATTCAGGTGAAAATACAGCGCACCATTAGATAAGTGACATTATATCAAGAGTCACGAATATTTTCAAGTGATGACTTTTTCACTCATGGTATACTACTAAAAGGTTTAATAAAGGAGCAAGGCACTCGCTTCCTGACTCAAGTGAATTTGAGTTTGGCTTACTGTTAAACTGCGCTAAGCATTGTATGTCCAGGAAGGACAGTACAACCACAATATATGTTCTGTGTTCACTGTGCTTTAAGGCAGTGGTACTTAAGTGGTGCGGCCTAGGGACCCATAATTTCCCATCACCAGAAAGTCGCGTTGAACAAGATGATTGTACTACCTCTCCTCCTATTCTTCCTGCTGGTTTGTGTTCGTCAATCGACTTGTGCGGACTTTCATCATGACAGCGACGAGAAACTACAGCAAGGTACTGTTTTATTAATAAATGTTGTGTATACTTACAAAGTTCTCAGTGCCAGCGGAGAACAAATACACTGTAATAGCTTCAAACATTCACTGTCTCTTGCTAAGTACATACATTGCATCAGCTTCCAACATGCACTATCTCGGGCTAAGTACATACACTGCATCAGCTTCTACAAACATTCACTATCTCTTGCTAAGTACATACACTGTATCAGCTTGAAAGATTCACTAACTCTTGCTAAATACATACACTGCATCAGCTTCAAACATTCACTATCTGGGACTAAATACATACACTGTATCAGCTTCTACAAATATTCACTAACTCTTGCTAAATACATACACTGTATCAGCTTCTACAAACATTCACTAACTCTTGCTAAATACATACACTGTATCAGCTTCTACAAACATGCACTGTCTGGGGCTAAATGCATACACTGCATCAGCTTCTAACATTCACTATCTGGGACTAAATGCATACACAGCATCAGCTTCAAACACTCACTATCTCTTGCTAAATACATACACTGTATCAGCTTCAAACATGCACTATCTCGGGCTAAATACATACACTGTATCAGCTTCAAACATGCACTATCTCGGGCTAAACACATACACTGTATCAGCTTCTACAAACATTCACAATCTAGGGCTGGAATTTGGGGGAGGGGTTCCTGCCGAGCCGAGCTCTCCTGTCTGCCAAAAAAATGTCAGCATATACCGTATATGTTTCCTTTACTAGGAGACAGAGCTGTGGCAGCTATAGATAAACCTACTTCTCCTCACACACACACTTATCATGACATTCACTGTTGCGTAATATCCGTGTCCCAGCACCAGTAGCACCACACACACACACACACACACACACACACACACACACACACACACACACACACACACACACACCCTAAACAACAACACACACTCAAGAAAGACATACATAACACACACACACACACACACACACACAGCAGCGGTAGCATATGTGAAGCTTAACAAAGCGTATGTGCTCCACACCCCCTTGGCCTCTCACACAAACACACAAACACAAACACACACACACACACACAAACACACACACACACACACACACACACACACACACACACACACACACACACACACACACACACACACACGGTTCTCCTGTGAAACTGAAAACAGACCTAGTCTCAGCCCAGGGCTACACGGCAGAAAACTGTAAGGAGACAAACTCAGAAAGTATGAGAGCACTTTCAACGCTGTTTTTTTTTTTATATATATTTTAAAAAAAATATTCAAGATAGTCACCTAATATCATATAAGAAAAGTTTAGGAGGTAGCCTACAACATACTTAAACCCGCACAAAAAAGTGAATCGCACAACTGAATACATGCAGTATAAGCCCATCTACGCACACCTAGCATAAATGACATCATGAAATTGCAGATTCTCCGCGGCATTCCACACATAGACACACACACTTAAGGACAGCCACAAGTTCCACAACTGCTACCATAGCCACTACCTGGTGACATATGACACACTAGTTACTAGTGGAAAAACTGTTTTGTAACACCAGTATTACTGACCTCAGGTGCGGACTCCTCACCAACAGTAGTCCAAGTGTAGATCTCTGGGATGTGTTATATGCCTGACTAACCGTAGTCCAAGTGTAGATCTCTGGGATGTGTTATATGCCTGACCAACAGTAGTCCAAGTGTAGATCTCTGGGATGTGTTATATGCCTGACTAACCGTAGTCCAAGTGTAGATCTCTGGGATGTGTTATATGCGTGTAGTGAACTCCTGTCCTGTGGGAGCAGAAAGACCACTGTGAGTGCAGTCAGCAGAGCAGCCCTGATTACAGCAGAGCAGCCCAGATTTCAGCAGAGCGCATTCGACTGCAGACACACGCAGAGCCTGGGAATGTATGTGGGTGTACAGGCTTACTCATTCAGCAGTTCACTACAGCCCACTTAAAAACAAAGTGTCCTTACACACACACACACACCCCTGGAGGCAGCGGCAACTCGGACAGAGGGCAGATGCTTCCAGGAAATGTGTGTGGGGGGGGGGGGGTGTTGGGAGTGTAAGACACAGAGATAGACAGGAAACTTCTGTGTGTGTGTGTGTGTTTGCGTGCGTGTTTCTGTGTGTGTGTATTTGCGTGCGTGTTTCTGTCTGTGTGTATTTGCGTGCGTGTTTTGTGTGTGTGTGTATTTGCATGCGTGTTTCTGTCTGTGTGTGTATTTGCGTGCGTGTTTCTGTGTGTGTGTATTTGCGTACGTGTTTCTGTGTGTGTGTATTTGCGTGCATGTTTCTGTGTGTGTATTTGCGTGCGTGTTTCTGTGTGTGTGTATTTGCGTGCGTGTTTCTGTCTCTGTGTGTATTTGCGTGCGTGTTTTGTCATGACGAGTTAGGAGTTAGTATTGCACCTGAAAATAATCAATGTCACTGTGCCGGGAAAAATCTATTTACCTGTCACACTAGCCCAAATGTGCCACAAAGGTCATCCAATTAGACAACCTGGAAGGCCTGATGTGACCTTAGATTATTAGATTATTATGTAAAATTGAAATAAATTAACACCCAATTTAAAGTATATTACTTCTGTTTACGTTTTCATTTTGTGTTTTACTTCTTGCCTCTGGAGGGGTGACAAAGCTTTACAATATTTTACATTTCACTGCAGTGCAAGTTTTGGTCACAACATGCAATAGTGCCTTTTAGTTTAGTTTAAGACACCCCAAAACAAATATTATGGTCAGTGGGGAAAAGAAAATCATCTGATGTCTGCCATATGAATCCATTTGGAGAAACACCATTGCAACAAGAACTTGTCTTACAAACAAAAATATTTTGAGACGCAAAATTCTCATCTGGCCTGAACTGGGCTTCAATATTTCACCTGTCTGACTGATCTTCACAACGACAGACATGGCGGCCCAAGCGTTGTCTCAACCGATGTACCTTCGGCACGCACACACAATCAACTAAGTGTCAAGTAATGTGTGTGTTTAAGGAAATAAAGAGCATTTATATGTCAGGACTGCAATCCAGAGGATGGTAACATAACAAAGGATAAATAAAATAACACTATACACAAAATACTTTTTGTTTACATCAACATTTATTTATCATATCCAAAAATTCACATTCAATAAATTTCTTTTCTTCCTCACTCTTTACAACAGACAGTTTGATGTGGTTTGATGTGGACCCTAAGTTGTCAGTGCAAAAGAAGCGTCTTCAATAACAATAATTCAATAACACAGGTGTGTGTGTGTGTCTACCTCAGACAGAACCTCACAGGGGAACTACACTCATATCCTGCGCACATTCCTACCGGTGGGACTGACACCCCATAGAGATAAGATTAGATTAACGATCAGCAGTTTGACTGCATGTCCTACTCACATGTTTATGCATGTGACAAATAAATATCCTTGTATGCTTGTATAGAGCTTTAACGCTCTTACAGTGTTTGCTCCACCTATACACAAGCAACAGGTGATCTTGGTAACAAGCACAGCTACCTTGCTGAAGAGCTGTGCCAATTACAAGCAGCTAGTTTCGCGAACAGACAGAAACAAATCTGTGGTAAGGCTGGCCCTTTCTGAAGCAAGGTTTCCCCTTTTCTACACATTAATCAAAACGTTCCACATTCCTAACTTCCTGATTACAGTCATATAACAATCACCACGTCCACTTAATTACTGAAATACTGCTGCAATGTGATTTTATGACTGCATGGTTAGCATTAGCTGATCAAGCCTCTAACATTGCAAATGCGGTAACGAGAGGACCCAGTAATGCTAGCGTCTTTTTAACATAAACATACAAATGACAGCATTAGACGAGGCGAGGTGAGGCAGCGTGGTTATAATATCAGGCCTCTGATAGAGCATTAGTGTCACCAGCACGTCCTTACGAGTATATGCATTTAAATTAAGAAAAATAATAAAGAACATAAAATACAGTAATCAACAGGATCATTGGTGAAGGGTTTCCTGGAACATTCACATGATCAAAATCACAACATAAATATGATTAAATAAGACGTTTTAACATGTCTGTTCATATAGCCATGCACCACTGCAAAAAGTGGAACATTTCACTTAAATAAATAACGCTGAATTTATTAACAATGATCCCAGCCTGGAGACACACACAAACATATGCACGTGTACATACACACACACACACACACACACACACACACACACACACATACACAACCACAAAGTAGCAGATTATGTCAAATACATAGGCGTTATTCAAACATGTGCACACGTACAACTTACACACACACACACACACTCACTCCCTCACTCACTCACTCACTCACTGACTCACTCAGTCAGTCACAAAGTTGCAGATTATTACAGACACGTACAACTTACACACACACACACAGTCACAAAGTTGCAGATTATTACATTCACGTACACCTTACACACACACACAGTCACGAAGTTGCAGATTATTACATTCACGTACACCTTACAGACACACACACACACACTCACAGACCCAAAAGTGAAGTCTACTTAAAGGCTATCGAATGGACACACCCGCTGCAGCTAGAGGGAGCCGGCTGAGTTGCACAGATGTGTCCATCCACACTGAGAGGACAGCAGAAGTAACACAAACGCTGGCCGCTTCTGTCCTGAGTGACCATCCTGCAAACCGTGTCGTGAGCCTTAGGGGCTGGGCGATTAATCGATCAGGATCGGAGATCGAGATAAAATTCAGATCAATCACGATGATCAGCCTTTGGACATATTTAATCGATCGCAGGGCAGGTCCAAGACGCTGATGTCATTTTGGATAAAAAAAAAAAGGCTTCACGATGTCAGTTGTGTGCGGATGGTTTGGTTATGGCCAAGGTGACATGGAGCAAATGAAGCCCATCTGTGACACATGTGGGTGCCTTGACAGACAGGTTTCAGTCCAGCTGCTTTCAAATTGTCAGCATCAGGAGAAACAAATTGTGATAAAAATGGATATCGGATGATATGAGAAAATATATCGTGATCCATTTTATTTTGCCATATCGGGCAGCCCTAGTGAGCCTATTGGACCTCTAACTCACTAAGCTCTAAACAGTGTAGGCTACTGGACCCCACGCTGAGGTGTAGAGCCTTTAAAGGCTGTGGTGGCTCACACACCCCACTGGGTAACATCATCCACACGGCGGACGGTATTTCTAATGAAGTAGTGTTGGGAACATGGGAACGTGCTAGCATCTTTAGCCCCGTGAACATGGGAACGTGCTAGCATCATTAGCCCCGTGAACATGGGAACGTGCTAGCATCATTAGCCCCGTGAACATGGGAACGTGCTAGCATCATTAGCCCCGTGAACATGGGAACGTGCTAGTATCATTAGCCCCGTGAACATGGGAATGTGCTAACATCGTTAGCTCCGTGAACGTGGGAATGTGCCAACATCGTTAGCCCAGTGAACATTGGAACGTGCCAACACGTTAGCCCTGGGAACGTGCTAACATCATTAGCCCTGTGAAGCTCATATTAGTTCAGATGGATAATTAACCAGCAGAGCCTTTCTGGGCTCAGCGCTAGTAGTCTCGAGGCTCATGACAAAATAATATTACATGTAATACTAGTGTTACGCATGGGGTGTAATACATCATTGGGGTCTTCTGGTAATACAGGTGTTACTAATGGGCCGTAATAGATTACTGGGGGTAAGGTCCTAGGATTAGGGTTAGGGTTAACACTAAACCCCACCCCAAACCCCCAACCTGTTCAAGGTGCTCCCAACCAATCACAGCTCATAATGCGCTTTACCAAGAACCACCATGCAGTTAGCACACACACTCATCTATACACACACACACAGTCAGTCACACAGCCCATAGAGAAGATTACAAATAGAAGCAGTGAGACACACTCTGTAGTTACTCAGGACAGCTAGAGAGAGCGTGTGTGTGTGTGTGTGTGTGTGTGTGTGTGTGTGTGTGTTTGTGAGTCTCTGTGTCTGTGTGTGTAGATGCATTTTGCGAAGGAAACACTTAGAAGATTTGCTGTTCAAACAGGATCTTCTCAAATCCCTGTGGGGCTGTGTGGTAAAAATCACTGAACTGGCAGTCCAGGATGGCGCTGTCATCCACTGCAGAAAACACACACACAAAAATCCACTTAAACTCAAACAGCCCCAAACATAAACATAAATAAGAAAACATATTTGCTAAACTCCTCACAATAGTTAGTATATATCTACTAACTATATTATTACAAATTAACACACACATTTACAAAAAACAGTCAGGTTACACACACACAACTTGTTTTTACCTTGGAATCATCCATTCACATTTAATTCCACAGATCACTATTGCCCTCGTGTGGCCACAAGGTAAAATTAACTGACAAGTGACCTGACAAAATCACAATGTCTTAACAAACACACAGAAAGTCGTGATAACTGGCTAAGGTTAGCCAAACAAACATTTATTTATATTCAAGTGTGTGTGTGTGTGTGTGTGTGTGTGTGTGTGTGTTAGGGTTGTGTGTGTGTGTGTGTGTGTGTGTGTTAGGGCTGTGTGTGTGTGTGTGTGTGTGTGTGTGTGTGTGTGTTAGGGTTGTGTGTGTGTGTGTGGATTAGGGTTAGGGTTGTGTTAGTGGTAGGGTTGTGTGTTAGGGTTGTGTTTGTGTGCAGGTTAGGGTTGTGTGTGTGTGTGGGAAGGGGGTAGGGTTGTGTGTGTGGGTTAGGATTATGTGTGTGTGTGCGCTCGCTCACCATACACAACTGGGTAGACAGTCCCTCTGTGTGTGTGTGTGTGTGTGTGTGTGTGTGTGGATTAGGGTTAGGGTTGTGTGTGTGTGTGTGTGGGAAGGGGGTAGGATTATGTGTGTGTGTGCGCTCGCTTACCATACACAACTGGGTAGACAGTCCCTCTGTGTGTGTGTGTGTGTGTGTGTGTGTGTGTGTGTGGATTAGGGTTGTGTGTGTGTGTGTGTGTGGGAAGGGGGTAGGGTTGTGTGTGTGTGTGCGCTCGCTCACCATACACAACTGGGTAGACAGTCCCTCTGTGTGTGTGTGTGTGTGTGTGTGTGTGTGTGTGTGTGTGTGTGTGTGTGTGTGTGTGTGTGTGTGGATTAGGGTTGTGTGTGTGTGTGTGGGGAGGGGTTAGGGTTGTGTGTGTGTGTGTGGGGGGAGGGGTTAGGGTTGTGTGTGTGTGTGTGGGGAGGGGTTAGGGTTGTGTGTGTGTGCGCTCGCTCACCATACACAACTGGGTAGACAGTCCCTCTGATGCCAGTGGCAGGACACTGCATGTCCTTCCCATTCAGGTACAAGTTCAGCTCCACATGGTCATATGTCACACCCTGGGACACAGGAAGGGGGGGAGGGAGAGAGAGAGCGAGAGGGAGAGGGAGAGAAAGAGAGAGAGAGAGAGACAGACAGAGGGGAGAGAGCCAGAGGGGAGAGAGAGGGAGAGAGAGACAGAGTGAGAGAGATAGGGAGGGAGAGAGAGAGAGAGAGAGAGAAGGAGGGAGAGAGAGACAGAGAAAGAGAGAGACAGAGGGAGACAGACTGAGAGAGACAGGGAGGGGGAGAGGGAGAGAGAGAGAGAGAGAGAGAGAGAGAGAGAGAAGGAGGGAGAGAGAGACAGAGAAAGAGAGAGACAGAGGGAGACAGAGTGAGAGAGACAGGGAGGGGGAGAGAGAGAGAGAGAGACAGAGGGAGAGAGACAGAGATAGAGAGAGGAGGGAGAGAGAGGGAGAGAGAGACACAGAGAGAGGGAAAGGGACAGAAAGAGAGAGAGAAGGAGGGAAAGAGACAGAGAGATGAAGACATAAAGATAGTAAAAGTAAAATATTACACAACCAACTCTTGCATCAAAATGCCACACACACACACATGCACACGTACACACACACACGCGCGCACACACACATACACACACACACAGACCACGGCATCTCCCTCCTGCGGAAGGCTGTTGGCGGTTCTTCTCCTTAACGCATGCACACACACACACACACACACACACACTGACCACGACATCTCCCTCCTGCGGAAGGCTGTTGGCAGTTCTTCTCCTTAACGCATGCACACACACACACACACACACACACACACACACACACTGACCACGACATCTCCCTCCTGCGGAAGGCTGTTGGCGGGCAGGCGGTTCCTCTCCTCGTTGTTGTGGAAGACGGATCCATCGTGTCGCAGCACCAGACTGTGAGCGTCCCGCCCCATCGGAACCTGGTTCAGGTTCACCTTCTGGGTGGCCACACCCACTCCCCACACACCTGTGTGCCACACACACACACACACAAGGCCATTACACACACACCTACATTCCCACCCACCCTGTTACACAGTACACACACACACACAGATGAGACACACTCCCCTCACACAAACCAGACACATACCTAAACCCCCCACCCCCCAAAACACACATCTACACACTTGTGCACTGCACACACACAAGATTAGACACCTTGTCATGGAAAAGCCACACCGCTTCACTGTCCTACTGAAACTAACAGAACTCAGTTTGATGGTATTTCCCTTCATTTTCAGTTCGTGTATGCAGGCGTGTCACTGAAGCATGTGCTTGAATTGGGGGCCTGGACGGGTCTAAATTGTATTACCATGCAGCACCTGTCACCACATCACTCTTTGCAAAGCAGTGGAATGTGTAATGGAACTGCTCATGCACACAGGTTTGAAGTAAATTGCGGTTTAAAGTGCTAAAATCAATGCAGAACTTAGCTTGGCAAAGTTCCTGCCTCGGCTGATGTTGTGACTCGTTGATGACACCTACCCGTAGACTGGATCTTAAACTCGAAGTAACTCTTGTTCTGATGGAGAGGGGCGTTAGCTAGGCAACCTCCGGTGCCGCATATTCTTCTGCCGCTCTTCACGATGACCACATCCGTTCCTGGAAAAAAGGGGATATCCCAGACAGAAGATCATTGGTCGTCCGGTCGTGCCACGCAGCAGGAATTTGGGTATGTAAAATTAAGAGACACAACATGTCAAAAATGTATCTGATACTTTTAGACAAGGATGCAACATTGTGCAACAAAATAGCTAACTACGCTGCCAAACATTCACCAATCTCTGCCCTTCTTCTGACTAATTAGCTACCGCGCTGACATAGCAAAGTTCTATCAGACCAACTGGCTAGCTGGGGAATGCTTAATCACAATTTTAAAACCCGACGATAAAAATATAACAGACGTCTGCCCTTTAGAGTAATCATACTTAACACTAAAGCCCACGCTTGTGCCGGTTCGACCTTCAGTAAGTTACCAACAGGGGTCCAAAAGACGGAGTTGAACTTTGATGGGTTAACGTTAGCCTTCCCATTAACTTTAACACTAGCTAGCTACATACAGCACTCAAAAGCCCTCATTTTCTCCTCAGTGAAATGATTTTGTTTGCCTACCCATATGCTGCGTGTCCAGCTGAACTGCTGGCATCTCTTTGAGGGGCACATGCCCCGATCCCCCTTCCCCACAACAACCCAGACAACACGAAAACAGTGATGCCATCTTTTTGAGTGGGGGGCGGGGGTGTTGGGGGCGGAAGTTACATAACAAACAGCGCCCAAGAGCCGCCGTCATTAAAAAGAAAGATGGTCACTCAGCATCAACAGCGACTCCTCGTGGCGTGGGGGTCATTCGAGGGATGACGTGTGCAACCAATGAGAGCGCTGACTCAGACGGGGCGCGCTTCCTGATGGCATGGAAACAAGGGAAGAAAAATCGAGGTCAAAATATTTTCACACGTGACTGTGCAGCTATTGGTTATCAATGTGTCAAGCCCATGACACACGGCTCGGTCATATGCATAAGGACTTAAGACTCAAATGTAGGCTACTGCGTCAACCTCACTATAAACGCACTGCATCAGTAGTAAAGTATAGAATGCAGCATATGTGGCCTGGGAAGGCTGGTTCATCAAACACACTAGGTGTCATCTCGATCATATGGTTTCATCTGAGTTATTGGGCTTAGTCTGAAAGTTTGAGCATCATGCTTCTTTTCAGGCACCATACCTAGTCTCTGCTCACAAGTTTTCACACCAGTGTGTAATGCATTTGATCAGCCTTAATAATGACGTATTGTCTGTAGAGGGTCGGTGATCAGAGACCGAGCAAGAATCGAGTGGTGGACAGACTCTCACGTTGTCATGTTTTGCATAGCAACAACCCCCATACCCCCTCCCTGTCATATGCGTTGGGGATCAACTGAATTTATGCTTCACTGGAGAAAAACGGGGAATTCTCTGCCAAGTGGAGAGCCCCCCGCAAACCATGGGCCATCTGTCCAGAACAACTGCTCAGGCTTTAGACGGGCCCGTCAACTAAAAGTATTAGACACATTTGGGTAAATGACAGTTTTAATCTCGGCAGAACAACTCTGCAGACACGAAGAGGTTAATCATTTCACCGCGGGAAAGGCGAAGTCTGCACAGCAACAAGCGCCATGATTGCGTTGAGCGCAGTGCGCTCTAGCAGCTGGTGAGTGCCTTTGGTCCAATTGCATGTTGCTTTCCGTCCGCAAAAATCTGTCATAACCATCCCTAGTGCCGCGCCAGCAGGACACCGGCTCTTCACTTGAAATTGGTAACGACCGACAGTGTCAAATCCTACCAGTTTCAACAAGATGGTAAACGTGGCATCTTTTTTCCCTCGTGCGTGTGATTTTTCCTTCAGAAACAGAAGTAGAGGACGCTCTGGAGGGCGATAAAGATGAAGCAGTCGCCAATTTGAGTTCTCTGGGAGAGTAAACTTGACGGTCCTTACCATTCCGCTTTATTTTTAGAGGACGAAGATGAGGTGGTCGTGCTCTTCTGGATCGCGTGACATGTCGCCTCAGAGAATAATGGTCCATCCCTAAAAAAGTAGGTCGACAAGGGAGAAGCAGCCATCAGAAAAGTCTTTTTAAAAATGCACTTGATGAGACAGCACGGTTTTCTGTTGCTTTTTGAAACCACGCTCCTTCTTTTTGCATTATCTTACATCTCTGCTATTTAAAGTTAACTACAAGTCGCTTTCTGGTAGTTTCGCAAAGAGTGGAAGAATTGCAGCACCTGTATTTCTGGCGTTTCATTCATTTTCGCGCGTAAAAATAATAGCGCCTCTGGCAGTAGTCCTTACGTAGCATTTAGTTATGCAACGGTACGAACCAGCTGGGCAGCGCGCGCCTCACTACTGATGAGCGTGCACTTTTTTATTGACCGGGCTATTTCTGTGTGTTTTTCTCACGTCTTGTTTTTCTTCTCTTTTTTTATTTTCAGAAAACCATGGAGTTACTGGAGGAGGACCTCACGTGCCCAATATGCTGCTGTCTCTTTGAAGACCCTCGCGTGCTCCCTTGCTCCCACAGCTTCTGCAGAAAATGTCTCGAGGGCATCCTGGATGGGCAACGCGGACCAACTTGGCGTCCTCCTTTCAAATGTCCCACTTGCCGCAAAGAAACCTCCCACAATGGGATCGCGAGCTTGCAGGTCAATTATTCTTTGCGAGGAATAGTCGAGAAATACAACCGAATTCGTGTGCTTCCAAAAATGTCCCTCTGTCGCGAGCATCACGGGCAACCCCTCAACATCTTTTGCGCCACTGACTTAAAACTTATCTGTGGCTTCTGCGCCACCACCGGCGACCACAAAGGGCACAAGTTCTGCGCCCTGCAAGACGCCTACGAGCAGGAGCGCGACTCTTTTGAGGAGCTGTTTCGCGGGCTCGAGAGCTGGCGCAGTGCCGAGGTTCTCTCGTGCCTGGAAGCCCTGGAGAGCAACAAGAAGAAGGCACTACAGCTCGTGTCCAGAGACGCGGACCGAGTCACTGAGTACATGGACAGACTCCTCCGTGCCTTGGAGCACAAGCGGAGCGAGATTCTCTCCGATTTTGAGACTCTGAAACTGACTGTGATGCAAACTTACGACCCAGAGATCAGCAAGCTGCGTGCAGTGCTGGAAGAACAGAGGCGGGCGCTCAGCATCGCCGAGTCTTTCAGGTCCCTGACAGACCCCCTCGCTTTCCTCCAGCAGATGCAGGACTTTCGCGAGACTTTGCGCGTGATTAAAGAGACCCCACTGCCTTCGCCACCACGGAACGATGATGTTGACGTGGGACCCCTTGTCAGGAACTTCGACGTGCAGCAGTGGGATTCGGTCAGGCTCGGTGATATCGACACCCTCTGTGCTCCGCACGAGAGCAACGCTCACTGGTCCCCGACCACACCGGCTGCTCCACGGTTCTCCCGTCTGCTGTGGAGATTCCTCCTGCTTGCCTGTTTGTGCCTGTCTGTCACTGCTCTCATTCCAGCAGACTGCCTCGCGCACACTACGCCGGAAAGAGTGGCTGCCCTCAGCCGAGCTTACCTGCTCGCGCCAGAGGAGGTCGTCCACCTGGCCAGGTGCTGCTGTAGAGAGGCGCTCGCTCTCTGGGCGTCCGTGACGGAGCTCTGCCAGAACTGTATCCTAAACCTGATCAATACCGGCGCAGACTTCATCAGCTGAGTCATGTGAATGCCTTGGCAGCCTGTTCAATTGTAGTTGTTGCGGTAGGCACATAGCATACTTGCCATCTTTTCTAAACAAGCCTTACATTTCTCTTAACCACCTCGGTGAGAGGTGGAATCGAAGTTATTTGTAAACTGACACAATATAGTGCGTTAAATCATTCATAAAGGCCAGTGTTATGGCAATGACTTTCATGATTGACCTTAAAGATGACCTTAGAGATGGTGTATCAAACTGTCTCCTTAGAAATTAACTACACAATCAAACTCTTTTGTCTAAAAAGAAATTTGATCTCAGCTTTTGCAGCTGGTAGCTTTAGATTCCAGGGTAAGGGCATGCAGGCCAAAGACAGCTTCTGTTTTATGCGTCTTTTTATTTTTTAATGTGTGACTGTGTTTTTTAAGTTGTTCGTGAAATATGTGTTTGTGTTCTTTTTTTACATGCCCTATCCCCGGTCAGTCTGTCCACCCGGCTCCCCTTCCGCATGTGAACTTCTTCAACCTTCCTTCCCTCCTTCCTGCCCGTTCCCCCAGGCACCTTTCCGGTTATTTGTCGAGCCTTACATTTTTGACTAAATAAAAAGCATTTTAGTGAGCTCTTTTATTTATTTGATCATTTCATTTCTTTGTTTTCGTTAGTCTCGATCCCCTCACTGTTCAGTCAGGCGCGCGCTCAGTGCCTCCCTCCCATGTGGGATATCAAAGACGCTGAAATGAGCTGAAACAATCCAAGAATATAAATTGCCAAATTAAAGTCGGTCACAAAATAATAGTGATATTTTCGTTTTGCTAGAGAATAATGACGAGTTGTCTCCGCATCCCCCTATTGCCTGTGTGGTTTAACCTTGCCTCCCGCAGGCAGCGTGTTACATAACAGCGCGAGGGATCCATAAGCTTGGGCGCGCGACATCTCAACACTCAAACATCTCATGTTGCCTTTTTATGTAATGGGGGCAACTGTTTAATTATTTTTTAGTGTTCGTGGTCAACATTTTAGCCTATTCAAGTGCACCACTTTGAAACGAACAAAATGGTTAGCACGTCTTTGAGCTGAGACCATTCTTCTGTTAAATTGACATATTCTGAAACATGCCTGGGTACATTATATAATTTCTCTTTGTGGGATAAATACCGTGACTGTGTTTAAAAGTATTTCTTTTCCTCCGTGGGGACCAGGGTGAACAGCTTGTGTGCGTGTGTGTATGTTTCCTGCAGCATGAGCTCAAGAGTGATGATGGTGAAGATGGAGGCAAAGGGTGAACCCAATAGCCCCTGTCTATTTGTAGGAAATAGACAGCTCCAAACTTCACCCCACACCCCCAACCCCCCTCTCTCTCGCACACACACACACACACCATTACCTCACCATCCTCCTGCAGTGATGCCAGTTTGGGGAAGCCCTTCCTTTCACCGTAATGCTCCACCACACGACCTGTAATGTCTTTTATAAACACCCGTCACCTCCATGTCATAACAGCCTTCAGCACTGTGCAGGTTTAGGCTACATATGGAGTCTGTAATGCCAGATGAAAACCCGCGCACCCCAGTTAGGTGACCTGGAAATCAGTTTATTATTTATCTCCTATAGGCCTACATGTTTGTGTTTTTTTCTCTACACGAAACACTGACAGAAATCCGAGGATCACTTCAGAAAATGAGCACGTGTCGTCATAACTGACCGTGGCTCCCTGCACACGTCACTGCACGTATATATATAGCCGGCTGTTACCGGGCAAACTCCAGATCAAAGACAAATTAGTTGAGTTTTTTTCTCTTTAACACACTCTATATAAACAGCAGTTATGTCATAAATACATCGAATGAAACAAAGTCAATGAAGAAAAGTGATAGTCCTTGCCATTTGATGTAGGCTACTTTGGCACAGTAAAAGAGAAAGGTGTTTTCTGGGAATCAACCCCTGTTTGATGTTACGTAAACATAGCCTATACATGGGTGTTGTATATTAACAAAGCACATATTTAATTTTTAACAGTAATTTCAAAGTGATTTTATAGAATAGGCCTAACTCAACCACAGAGGACACAGATAAGTGGACACTTTTAACGCCAGCAACTGTAGTCAGGTAGCACTCCTATTCATCTCTGCGTGTTATACTTTATTATGTTTATTTCTATACTACTTAAACTCGTAGATGTTTCTCGATATTAGACTCAAATCCGAGCTATAGTCCTAGTCCACATTACACCCCCTCCGCTCCCAGTGCTCCAACAAGATCACACAGACACACACACACACACGGTATCAGTCTCACTGTCTTTCTTTGAAATAAAATAAGAAATTAGAGCGATGCTTATAACATTATTCAGGCTGTCCCTGGCAGTCACGAGGTTGCCTTAGCTTTTTTTTTAATTAATGGGGAGGATGAAAATGTAAAGAAAACGTGCGTGTGCGTGTATATATATACACGCACAATAAAAAAAAACGTTTTCTTTACATTTTCATCTTCCCCATTAATTAAAAAAAAGCTAAGGCAACCTCGTGACTGCCAGGGATATATATATATATATATATATAGTATATATATACACACACACACACATACACACATCAATTGAAAAATAAAATAAGGTAGAAGTCCATACAGACATTAAATTAAAAAATAGACTCGTTGAGGAGGCTGCTTGCAAAAATAGAAAAAAAAAATAGAAATTCATTTTTATGTGTTGAATTTTGTAAAATTGCAAACTATATATATATATATGTCTAATACCTAATAACTGACCATACATAATGTCTACAGGCTAAAAAACGTATTTTTAAGCTATTTTAAGACGCGTTGGATTGCCAGCAAATATAATAATAATATGTACTGTATTGCATTTGTACAACTGTATTTTGAATTATAATATTAATTTAGAAATGCAGAATAAACCCGTTTTTACTCTGGCCCGCCATCGCGTGCAGGTGACATTAGCACCATACACACACGCCCGCACACACACACACACACACTGGATAACGGTCTTTGACTCACTATCAGAACATATTTAATTTGGAATACTTTGCAAAGTCTATAAATACATGGATAGCTAGAACAATTTAATAATAAATGAAAATGCGAAGCCTTTTTTTTCCAAATATTCCTAAAATAATAAGTCTGCCTTTTCTAACCTTTTTAACTATTTCAATTGCACACAGGGACACGTCGATGGCACGATGCCAT
>CM050213.1:30315000-30332500 GCA_027475355.1 Coilia nasus | reverse complement strand
ACACACACACAAATCATGTTAGATGAGTCCACTCACACACTGGTATGATTACAAGGTAATAAGTTCAGGAAAAAGTTACAAGAGTACTGGTGTACTGCAGTCATTTAATCAGAGGTGTGTGTGTGTGTGTGTGTGTGTTTGTGTTTGTGTGTGTGTGTGTGTGTGTGTGTGTGTGTGTTTGTGAGAGGGGGGGGGGGTGAGACAGACAGACAGACAGACATAGAGGGGGGGAGAGAAAGAGAGGGAGGGAGAGACAGAGACAGAAAGAGAGAGAGAGAGGGATTCTTACCCCACACACTCATCTCCTCCACCCCCCCCCCCCCACACACACACTTCACCTCCTCTGTCTCCACACACTCTTCACCTCCTCCTCCACCCCACACACTCTTCACCTCCTGTCTCCACACACACACACTTCACCTCCTCCTCCACCCCACACACACTTCACCTCCTCCACCCCACACACTCTTCACCTCCTCCCCACACACTTTACCTCCTCCTCCCCACACACTCACCTCCTCTGTCTCCACACACACTTCACCACCTCCTCCCCACACACACACTTCACCTCCTCCTCCCCACACACACTTCACCTCCTCCTCCACCCCACACACTCTTCACCTCCTCCTCCACCCCACACACTTCACCTCCCCTGCTCAACTGCATGGAGCTGTAACCCCTCTGCATGGAGAGAGGGAGAGAGAGGGGGGGAGAGAAAGAGAGGGAAAGAAAATGGAGGAGAGGGAGGGAGAGACAGATAAAGAGGGAGAAACAGACAGTGAGACAGAAAGAAAAAGAGAGACAGAGAGAGGGAAAGAAGAGGGAGTGCGAGAAAGAGAGAGGCTGTAAGAGAGAGAGAGAGAGAGAAAGAAAGAAAGAAGAGGGAGTAGGAGAGAGGGGAAAGCCAGATGAACAGGGAGAAACAGAGAGATAAAGAAAGAAAGAAATAGAGGGAAAGAAGAGGAAGTGCGAGAAAGGGAGAGGGACAGATAAAGAGGGAGGAACAGACAGAGAGACAGATAGAGAAAGAAAAAGAGGAAGCAAGAGAGAGAGAGATAGAGAAAGAGAGAGAGAGGAGGACTGCTTGTGTTTTTAGTAGGCTGGCTGAAGGGTGCTGATTGGTTGGTGTTGCTGATCAAAGTTCTGTTCTGTAGAACCTTTGTGTATGTGTGTGTGTGTGTACACCTCGCACTCGGCCCAGGTGTGTGTGTGTGTGTGTGTGTGTGTGTGTGTGTGTGTGTGTGTGTATGTGTGTGTACACCTCGCTCTCGGCCCAGGTGTGTGTGTGTGTTCTGTTCTTTATTACCTCTACTTGTCTGTTTTACACCTCGCACTCAGCCCAGGTGTGTGTGTATGTGTGTGTGTGTGTGTGTGTTCTGTCTTTCAGAACCTCTGCATGTCTGCTGTCCACCTGGCACTCAGCTCATCCTCCAGAGGTCAAAAAACACTAAAAATGTTACTTGGCATCATCTTTTCTCAGTCTTTCTGTGTGTGTAGCATCATCTGTTCTCAGTCTTTCTGTGTGTGTAGCATCATCTGTTCTCAGTCTTTCTGTGTGTGTGTGTGTGTGTGTGTGTGTGTGTGTGTTTTGCTGCTGGTGTTGTGTTGCAGTTTTCTATCACTCTCTGTCACATCGTTGCTCACATGTAGGAATACACACAAACACACATTTTTTTTACTTTCATAAATTTTGTGTTGTGTGACAGCAGCAGAACACCAGTAAGATGGGAGTTCGTTGCAGATAAATATACACACACACACACACATACCTAGTTGTACACCGATTACAGCCCACTGCTTCACAATTAGGTTACACACCTCGCTCACAACCCTGTGAGAACATTTTCATCCCATCTGATAAAGGCACCTTCACTCTTGCACACGCAAAGCTTAGCCAGTGCAGATAATTGCAACACTAATGGGGGAGACAGACAGACAGACAGCTAATTGCAGCACTAGTGAGACAGACAGACAGCTGATTGCAGCACTAGTGAGGGAGACAGACAGACAGACAGCTAATTGCAGCACTAGTGAAGGAGACAGACAGACAGCTAATTGCAGCACTAGTGAGGGAGACAGACAGACAGACAGCTAATTGCAGCACTAGTGAGGGAGACAGACAGACAGACAGCTAATTGCAGCACTAGTGAGGGAGACAGACAGACAGACAGCTAATTGCAGCACTAGTGAGACAGACAGACAGCTAATTGCAGCACTAGTGAGGGAGACAGACAGACAGACAGCTAATTGCAGCACTAGTGAAGGAGACAGACAGACAGCTAATTGCAGCACTAGAGAGACAGGGAGAAGGAAAGCAGGAAAGAGAAAAAAGCAGGGAGGCAGTCCTGACCACTGACCTAGCCATCTATGTGGTGCTCTCCCTCTCTCTCTCTCTCTCAAACACACACACACACACACACTTGCTAGTACCATACACACTTGTCACTACCACACATGCTCAATGCTAATACAGCTTTAACATTCTCTCTCTCTCTCTCTCTCTCTCTCTCTCTCTCTCTCTCACACACACACACACACACACACACACACACACAGACTCATGTCTCAGGACAGCACATACTGCACAGAAAGTTCTAGAACTCCCCCGGACATGTTAGAAAAAAAAGTGGTAAAACACTTGGGAAAATATTCAGATGTTTTGACAACACAGAAGCAAAAAATAGTACAGTAGGTCTTGAAACACTGAGAGAGTGGAAAGGAGCTCTATTGCACCAACACTTACACACACTAGCACACCCGTGTTGTGAAAGCAAAGCGCACACACGCACACACACACACACACATTCTTCTGAAATCTGACATAATCTGTTGAAATACATCTCACACCATCAGAGGAAGAATATACAAGTAACTACTGGGATGGAAACACACAAACACACACACACACAAACTAACTACAGTAATTTTAAAAGAAAACACCCACATCAAAACAGCTAGATAATATCATAACCGTACGAATAATGCAATGTTAATACACAACTGTAGAAAGTTATAGGTTTCTGAGTATTGCACTGCTATTGATTATTTCCAGTGGTCATGTTAAATCTCGTCAGCAAATACTGCATACAGCTGGCTTTCTAATAGCTCATAAGTTTGACCAAGCCTACTTCTGTGCTTTGAATGAGTCTAACACCACAAGATTTTTACCACCAAATTAAAACCACTGCTCTGTCAATAAACATACACGCAGGTCATTTGTGTTGCCTGCACACACATACAAAAATAAAGTACACCACCAGCTAAAATTTATTATTTTATTTTATTTTTTCAAGAAACTGTGACATCGACGAAGGTGATGTTTACATCAGCTGCTTAAATGGACAGCAACAGCAGACATTTAAGTAACCAACACCAAACTTCTCACAAAGAGCCCATCTAACATTTCACCAGCACACCACACCAACATATTCCACCCCCCATCCACACCAGGCCGCCCTCCTTAAATCCAGCCCCTGGACCCACACCAGCAGCCAGGGAAATTAAAATGAACACAAGAACTTGATAGTCATATAATATTTCACAGGCCTCTTCGTAAGACTTTCAGACTTCAAAAAAAAAAAAAAAAAAAAACATATTACACAACTGCCTTGTGGGTGCGCAACATTCTTTTCCTGAGGGTGAAATTACACCACCTGATCTACAATCTGGCCATCACTTCACTGTAAATTATAATAAGAACTAATAAGGCTACTGGATGGAGATATTTAATTACCCTACTGGTCGAGAGAGCAGCTCTGATGGGGGGGGGGGTGTACTGTGGCCCGAAAGAGAGAGAGAGAGAGAGAGAGAGAGAGGGGAGAGAGAGAGAGAGGAAGAGAAGAGAGAGACAGAAACAGAGACATCTAAAACACATACCATGTTACACACACACACACACACACACGCACACACAGTAGGACACAGAAAACTCAGCCAGTGCACCTCACACCTAGTTCTACAATTTAGGGTCGCAAAGCCACAGCTACTCACCACACAAACAGTTCCAAACCCACTGACACTACACACACAGACACACAAACACAAACTCCCCCGGCCACCACAAACACACTCTTCCCAGGCAACACCACACACACACACGCACACTCTTCCTAGGCCACCACACACACACACACACACACACACACACACACACACACACACTCCCCCGGCCACCACACACGCGCACACACACACCCCACTGGAGGAGCTGTGTGGCTGCCGTGTGAGGGAAAGCCATTTTATGGGAGTCCATGATAGGCGATCTGGCAAGGGAAGCATCCGCGCATCGGTTCATCCATTGGGCTCTGTGTTCACTCACACACACATATGCACTCACACACACACATGCACTCACACACAGACACATGCACTCTCACACACACACATATGCACTCACACACACATGCACTCACACACAGACACATGCACACACACACACACACACACTCTCACACACACACATATGCACTCACACAGGACACATGCACACCCACACACACATGCACACTCGCACACATATACACATGCACTCACACACATGTGCACTCACACACACACGCATTCACACACACACACGCACTCACACACACACATGCACGCACTCACACACTCACACACACATATGCACTCACACAAGACACATGCACACCCACACACACATATACACATGCACTCACACACATGTGCACTCACACACACACACACACACTAGCGGCCTGGGGACTTTAACGGCCTCATGCCTGACGAGGCGAAAACCCATAGCTGTGGTTTCACACAGTGGGGCATTCCCTAGTACCGAGCTCCGAAGCTCTCTCTCACACCTCCCCTCCCAAACACACACACGCACACACACACTGCTTGGTAAGACTTCACAGAATGGCCAATAGAGAAATCTAGACTAGGGAACTTTTAACAGCACACAACAAAATTAGGGTATCTTGGTGAGTATGCTGACACCCATGTCACACTGTATTTAAAAGCTACTGATTCAATTCACATGTTCCCACAAAACAGGACCAACCTCAGGATAACCTGACTGCAGTCCTGCTGCTACAGGGCATAATCTGGGTACATACAGGAGAGGAAATTGGGCCAAATTATTCTGGGCAAAATTATTAGGCCGGCATGACGCGAGCCCTGGACACCAACTTCCACTTGCCACGTTCCCTCTCTCGCTTTCCCACACAGACGCAAGTTTCAGTTCTGAAGTCCGTTTGTGTGCTAAATTTAGCTGAACATTTCCCACCAGCGACTGCAGCGCGTGGGACAAGAGCCGCGTGGGCCGATGAGGGAGTGGGGAACGTGGGCGCGTGAAAGCCTCCCGCAGAGAGGAGAACGCCCCCCGCTTTTGGCTCGGCCGACCCCGGCTTGACATCTCATGTTCTGGACAATGACCTCTACATCAATTAAAAGAAAGCGCGGGTCACCGCCTCTCAATAATCACACACGTAATCGTGCTCCAGTGACTACCGAACAGTCCCTATACGTGTCTGATAAAGACTCAATCAAAAATAATCAAACGTGTTAAACCCTCGCTGATTTTTAAAATACAAAAATATTAGTAACATCCTAAGTATTCTATAGTCGCACCCCGTTGTCCATAATTAATAGCCTACGGTCAAAGTGTAAAGTGTGATAAAAAAAGTAATACGTTATCAGTACTGTGTGTGTGCGTGTGTGTGTGGTGTGTTGGACGGGAGCTAATTGATGAAAATCGTCCAGGAGAAAGACAGGCCTGCTTCAGACCAGCATCACGCGACGAAATACAGAGCAAAAGTGCAACTCCAAGTTTTTTTTTTTAAGACGGAAAAAAACTTCACTCATTTACCCGACGCTGAAATGACTACAAAACATTCACTCATTGGGCAATAACACGGTCACTGTAACATTCGACAGTGCCTCGACTAAGAACCATTTCCAAATCAATAGGGGGAAAAAAACAGCTTACTTCCCTTCCCCATTTGCCGAGGGAACGTAGAGGGGCCAGTTTAATTTTCAGCACAACGTCTTCAACTAAAGTTGCAGCATTACAGTCAGCACTTAAGCCCTCACGAGTAACCCTTCCCAACTCACGAGTGACAAAGCCAGTCGAGAGTATGGGCTCGACTCGGTGTTGCTTACTCAACTCCCGACGCTATATAGGTTCTCATTCATTTCTCGTCTATACTGTCGCAACGTGAGCCTCTGTAGCCTACTGTAGGTAGCCTACACGTCCGTGGCACAGCAAAGTGCCTCTGACGCACTGAAGTTGGCCTAGATCGCTGAGACGAAGGCACAGGAGCGCACATTTCAACATGAGCTGTACACAGTAAGAGTGATGCAAGGACAGGCTACAGCAGATTGTTACACTGTGACTATGATACAGCAGATTGTTACATTGCGACGTGCACAGACTTTGTGTCAAATGGAACTGTTTCAAGCTTTAGAAAGCCAAGTCAGCAGGGTTTGAACGCGTACCAACACGTTATATTTCTTGTGCAAAAAAAAATAAAAAAGCAGAGATAAAAAGATTATATGCATTCTTATTGTTGATCACATCACTTAAATAAGACAAATCCATCGCAATTACCACATATAAAATGATATATAATCTATATATAGCCATCCAGAAGGGTTGCTAAACAACCAGACACCTCACCCAGAAGAAAAGCGTCCGTTTGAATTTTGTGGTAACTAGTGGCAGTTCACTGAAGCAAGAGATGCACTTACCTCAAAAGTTTTGCAATTTGGGAAGTCCATACCATTTTAAAAAATATGCCGCATTCGGAGCAGTCATATTTTACACCATAATGATGTTGGCATAATTGTCGAATAAACCGTGCCGCCGGATTGTCATTACAATTAACAAAATAATAAATGTAATCTCAAAGGCAGAAAAACACACACCTAAGAGGTCCAGGTGCTTCGCTGTGATGTGGTTGACAGGCTTGCAGGCAGTGCATTTCCGTGCTCCACAGACAGACACAGTCGGCAATCCCGCTCAAACTGTACGTTAAAAAAACATGCCAAAATACAAAAAATATCCCGAGCAAATAGCTTAACTACACTCACCAAGGTGTGAAGTAATTTTTAGAATTTTTGTGTATTTTTGTGTGAATCCTCTGAATTATTGTGAATTTTCAAAAGAAAACAAAAAATGCAAGCACTTCTGCAGTCCGAAGTCAGACCCTCCTTTCCTCTGGCTAACAATGCTAACAACTAGCCAGCACCCCATCTCTAACGTCTCCAACATAGAATTTGCCGTCATTCCTCCCTTATTCAGCACCTCTCCCTCTTCTCCCAAACTCCTGAAAACGACTGAGATTTTTTGCTGAATTTTCCAAAGCACAAAGAACAAGTCAGAATGGAAAAACATCTGGCATTTCTCTTGACAATCCACACCGAAGCCTCCTTGCGCTTCGGAGACGCTTCCCTCTGCTGCTGCCGCAATCGCCGCTCACTCGAAAATGGCGCCGAAAGCTCCACTCTTCATTCAAATTCGCTGGAGCCTCCCCCCTCCTCTTATTGGCCATACTGGGACTGAGCCCCCGGTCTCAGATTGGCTGACAGAAATGCACTCTCAAACAGGGTAGCAACCCACGTACAGTAGTCCTACGCGGATAACGGAGAAAAAATTAACACTTGCATCACCATAGATAACTTTCATTTTTTATTCTTAATTTCATCTCAACCTACTTCAGCTGCATTACAGTGGTTATAAAGCTTGAGGCTAATCAAATCGAAATAGAGAGGAGCATTGTGTTTGGGTGTTAACAGATATTTTGAGGATGGGTAGGTACTGGTAAATGTTTGGCTGACTGAGCACCCAGCTTGCTATATCAGCGCAGTGTCTCTGAGCACGTAGGATACAGTGGTGGTGTCAGGGAGATATTAGTATGATGTCAGTCGTTGTCTGTGTGTATCCTAGAGGCAAGCGACTGTGAACTGTGTGTGTGCGCGAGTGCATGTGTGTCTATTTGAATGTGTGTGCGCGCTCGCGCGCGTTGGTGTTCACAAGCGATTTCAAACTGACGCTTAACTGTAAGGGGGGATAGAATTAACAATTTAGTAATGTGGTTTTGCCTAAAGCCTACACTACACCCTACACTGCAAAAAATGTAAACGCTCGCGTATACCAATCATTCATGTAACCTAACCTAACATGAAGGAATAGCTTTTTGGGCTGCTGACACCTAAACCTAGGTTAGACTAGCCTACTTTTTAAACGTTGTTAGGCGAACTTAGTTGTAGTTAAAGACTGAAACGTAGCGACAGGGAATGGAAGGACTTGATCATCAGCGGCCAGTTGCAATTTGCAGCTGCTGCCGCCACTGGTGTGCTACGGACGGTGCAGTGCGCGAGGGGATTGCACGAGTGACTTGCTCACCCCACAAGCAGCGAGCGGAGTGATTGGGAGAGCACAGGGAGACGTCGGGTTCCTGATCGCACCCGCCCCAATCCAATTATCCTGACTCAAACGGTTCAGCGCCACAAACACACGACCACGCGCAGTCTTTTGCATAGAAACACTAACCGTCAAGGCTGGAATAAAAAACTGAAGTAACTGTCTTGCGCGTTTGCCATTCCTTGTTGACGTGAGTGAGTGGTTGAAGGTAGCCTGCTGACTGGGTGAAAGGCAAATGAATGACATTTATCTATGCAGAAAGCATAAATAATGTGCCTGATATAGCCTGTCTCTCTGTAGCTATATCTCTGCATCTGTCTCTGCAAGTGTCTGCCATGCCCTCTGTTGTAGGGTATTCTTGGCCTTCTTCACATAATAATACATGATGTGAAAAAGAGAACAAACAAAAAGAAATCAATAAAGACATTGTCATAAACTACTGTCTGCTACCAACCCCTGGCAAACAAACACACACTAGGCAGAGCAGACACCTGGTTAGATCTGGACTGCTTACCGAGGGCACAGCAAGGTGACCACACATTTCACAGTCTTTCACTTAATAGAAGTAGCACAGTAATGAGTCAGATAAACCACACATGCAGTGCATGGAGACCCAGGCCTGCTGACTGTCTTGGCTGGGCCCGGGACAAGATAATCTGATGCCCCCCCCCCCCCCCCCCCCCCTCCCCTCCATATTCCATAATTTAAGTAGGGACCAGTTTTGGCCTCCCCCTTTCCCTGGGTCCGGGAAAAGAGACCCGTTTGTCCCCCCCTATCGTTGTGCCTGTGTAGACCAGTCGACTGTGGTCACTGACAGCACTACCACGGATGGTCAGACGATCCACACTGTCCTTAGCTTCATTTAATGGCCTTTGCTACTGCCGTTGCACATTATGTACATACACTATGCACACTATGTTTATATTGTACATTATGATTACATATATGTGTATATATGTGTATTATGTGTCTTGGAAATTGTTGTCCTTGTTGTACAGTAACCACATTTGTCCACTGAATCACTATGTCTATGCTGAATGTACACAAGACAGGCAACATCTGCCCGAGTCAAATTCGTTGTGTGTGTAAGTATATTTGGCCAAAAAATCTGATTCTGATCCTGAATCGGACTTATTTCACCCACTCGATACTGACAGCAACCTCACGACAGCAACAACAAGTCAACACCCTGCACACTCGTCTGAAGATGTAGTTATAGGAAGACAGATGTAGTTATAGGAAGACAGATGTAGTTATAGGAAGACAGTCGCAAAGGCAGGCAGCCTCCCGGCATAGCCAAGGCCCCTATTACTAGCCCAAAGGACTAAAGGATCAGATGTGGACTAGTGGTTAGGGGGTTGGTCTTGCAGGGTCACAGGTTCAATTATTGTACCAGGTGCAAAAATATGGGCGCTGAAAAACCAGCGCTCTCCAGCACCCTGAAGTGCCCTTGAGCAAGGCATCTAACCCCACACTGCTCCAGTGGGACTGCCCCTGTACCTAATTCACTCTAAGTGGCTCTGGATAAGAGTGCCAGCTAAATGCAATGCAATGTAATGTAATGTAAAGGGTGGCAATGCAATGTAATGTAATGTAAAGTAGGTGTTTTTAGTGTTCATCGAGCAGAGTCTGCTGAAATGATAAAAGGGGCCAGTTGAGTAACACTGTGACATTGTAATTACACTGCAGTGCATACCTGTTTGTTTTTGTGGCATATAGACACCTTGTGCAAATTTGTAGAGGGCGGGTAGGGGAGAGGACAGGTGAGACAGAGAGATCGATGGACAGAGACAACATTGACATACAGCGCCAGAGGAAACTAACCTGCATGGAGCAGATGTTGATGTTGTTGACAGCCACTCGCCCAGGAGGGATAGGCAGGAGGGGCTCCTACACAGATGCTGCCATTTGCGACCTGTTGAAGGAGAGGAGGGCAGGGTCTGCTTAGGTCTGTGCCAAGAGCATTGTGCATGGTGTTTGTGCTCCTTTTTGACTCTACTAACTGTGCGTTCACACCAGGAGTGACTAGGCCTACCGCAGGGCTGGAGGTTATTCTGGGTGCGTTTGTAAATTCGATCTGTCATTCTGAAAAGGGAGTTGCGCTCTGTAGTTCGAAAAACCTGAGCATTCTATCTCCCTTTAAATTAACGAACAGTTTTGTTTACATAAGTGGACCTAACTCAAATAGCACTGAAGGTAAATGTGGGCTTTTATGCCTAATTCGGATGTTGCTCATCCCACTTTTGAGCTTGATGTCAGTGATGAACATAATGTATTTTGGACTGCAAAAAAATGATACCATTTCCCTGCTGTGATGAACCAGCAATACAACCAGTTAGTGTGAATGTCACACTCTGCTGCTCTCTCTTTTTCGTTACAGTCCGGAGTACGCTCTCAAAGCTCTCGCTCAGAGTGTGCCACTCTGAATAAACGAACGATAGTCCCATAATCATTCTGACTTTACGAACGGTGTTAAGTGTCCGTGAGTGTTCTGTGGAGAGGCAGTTTACCAACCCCCCCTCTTGGTGGCGAAAACGACAAGGCCATCAGCAAGCATCTTGGGCGACCAGAGCGACAGGGAGAAGTTGAAATTTAGCTAACTGTATGGCAAGAGCAGTGTGCATTGGGCATGTGGTCTTTTTTTAACTTTTCTAACACAGGGAAGCAGAGGCTGTTCTTGTGGGATTTCATGGAGGGAACACACACACATACACACACACACACATACACACACACACACACAGCTTGCTTTATAAATACATAGTTAAGTTTAGGGATGCTTCTGATTCTCCCACACTTGCTGCCCACTCCATTTTCCCGGTACCACCATACACTGTGTGTGTGTGTGTGTGTGTGTGTGTGTGATCACACAGCTCGGCGTTAGAACAGTACTAATCCTCCCTCATATGTGTGTGTGTTTGTGTGTGTGTGTGTGTGTGTGTCTGTGTGTGTGTCTGTGTGTGTGTCTATGTGTGTGTGTGTGTGTTTGTGTGTGTGTCTGTGTGTGTGTCTATGTGTGTGTGTTTGTGTGTGTGTCTGTGTGTGTGTGTGTGTGTGTGTGTGTGTGTAACGGATATCAGCTCACACAGCTCGGCGTTAGAACGTTAGTAAACCTCCTTCATATGTGTGTGTGTGTGTGTGTGTGTGTGTGTGTGTGCGTGTGTGTGTGTGTGTGTAAAACTGATACCAGCTCACACAGCTCGGCATTAGAATGTTAGTAAACCTCCCTACCGACACCTCAAAAGGATACGCTACTGACTTGATTTTAGCTCCCTTGGTAGTGCATCTGTCTCCCAACCCAGAGTTTCTGTGCCTAGTACCCATAGCCTGAGGGGCAATGCTGGCAATCTGTGAGAATGAGAAGTTTTTATTTTACTCCATGTTGCAAATATTCTTCCTACATGTCTGCACTGGAGCAGGAGTTGCTTTCAATCTCATGGTACAGGTGTATAGTGACAATAAAAGCCATTCTCTTCTGTTCTATTCCATTCTATTCTGTTCTGTTCTATTCTACTCTATTCTGTTCTGTTTAATTCTATTCTATTCTGTTCTATTCTATTCTACATAAAGAAAGGAACGGTCCCTAGAAAGACCACTTGTGTAATGCCCAGTGTTAAGCACTACGGCCTGAATACTACTGCATACACTACTGTATACTTCCCTTTGTGCTCTCTGGGACACTATGCAACACTCGGCACAGCCTCACACGTGCGGCAACACTCGGCACAGCCTCACACGTGCGGTGTACTTCTCTTCTTCTACTTTCCTGGGCACTGCTGGTCAGCTGACCGGAGACGCACTTTGTCCTTACAGCTAGCAGTGCTCGCCAGTGACCAATGGCTTACAGCATATGTGCAATACCTACCTCACAGTACAGTGCTGCTACTGCTGTACTAGTCTGTACATAGCCCATTCACCACTTATTATTTATTATTTAATAATTATGCCCTTGTACAAACTCCCTTCTTCCCTGCTCTCTTTGTACTTCACATCTTGATACTTTCATCTTGCACCACTGTTCAAGGACAATAAAGGTCGTGGAGTCTCGAAGTCTTTCCTGTTGCCTAAACCTGTAAGTCGCTCTGGATAAAAGCACCTTACAAATACACAAATGTCAGTGTTGGTGCACAGACACGGGCCAGGCCAGGTGACACACATACCTCACCTGGTTATGTTGATGCATAGACGCAGGCCTCACCTGGTGATGTTGGTGCACAGACACAGGCCAAGCCAGGTACACAGGCCTCACCTGGTGATGTTGGTGTATAGACACACGCCTCACCTGGTTATGTTGGTGCACAGATACAGGCCAAGCCAGGTAACAACATTCAGGCCTCACCTGATTATGTTGGTGCACAGACACAGGACTCACCTGATTATGTTGGTGCACAGATACAGGCCAAGCCAGGTAACAACATTCAGGCCTCACCTGATTATGTTGGTGCACAGATACAGGCCAAGCCAGGTAACAACATTCAGGCCTCACCTGATTATGTTGGTGCACAGACACAGGCCTCACCTGGACTGTCACCTGGACAGGAGTGAGACCGGAGCAGCATAGGTGTACCTGGAACTGTCACCTGGACACCAGTGAGGCTGGAGTGCTTGAAAGGCCTGCTCTGCACTGCACCTACAAAGGCAAAAGACCTTAACTCACCAGAGTGTGAAACTGAGAAAAATGAACTTAAAAATCTTCTGCTTGCGTGTGTTGTCAGTGTTATGACAAAGACAAAATCTTCTGTTTTCCCAAAAAGATATTTGGCTTTTAAAATCGCCTGGCTGAGGGCGGGTGGGGTGGGCGTTAGGTTCACCGTTTGCATCGCATAATTGTAATTATAATTTCTTCTGAAGAAAATCAATAAAAAGTATTAAAAAAGAAAGAAAGATATTTGGCCACACGATACAGCTGATGTTTATTGTTCCGAAATTGACAACAATGACTAGTTTTTGCCCGAAATTAAAGTTACGGTCCTTTGCCTACACATGACGGTACAGGGCCAATGTGAGGAACGATACATCATGCATCCAGTCTCAGATCCAGTGCACAGTGCATAGATGCAGGCCAAAGAGGTAACACACACAGGCCTCACTGACCTGATCATGTGTGTGTGAGAGACATGGGCAGAACAGGCAAAGACAGATTTGCTCTGCAAATTAGGCATAGCTGGCACTCTACAGAGTGTTTTAGACAGACAGACAGACAGACAGACAGACAGACAGACAGACAGACAGACAGACAGACAGACAGACAGACAGACAGACAGACAGACAGACAGACAGACAGACAGACAGACAGACAGATAGATAGATAGATAGATAGATAGATAGATAGATAGATGTACTTTATTGATCCCAAGCTAGAAAATAAGGAGCTGCTCTATGGTGTCGATAGTGAGGAACAAGACAAAGTGCATCCAGTCTGAGATCCAACATATCCTCCTTTGTTGTCCCACAGTGATGGAACAAGATACCAGCTGCTACAGGAGTAGGGTCATCCTTCTTTACCTTCAAGACACACCTGAAGACCCTTCTTTTCCAGGAGCACTCTCCTTCCTAACAACGCTAACTTCCACCTACCTGCACTGCTCTGCACTAACTTTGTTACACTGTGGTCTAGTGGTTAGGAACTTGGTCTTGCAATTGGAAAGTTGCCGGTCCAAATCCCGACCTACCCATGGTTGAGATGCCCTTGAGCAAGGCATCTAACCCCACACTGCTCCAGGGACTGTAACTGAAACCCTGTCAATATCTGTAAGTCGCTCTGGATAAGAGCGTCAGCTAAGTGTAATGTAATGTAATGTTACACTCTTGCTTACGCTGTTCTCCTCTGCTTATCTGTAGCTTAGTTTGTGTCCACTACTGCAAGTCACTATGGATACAAGCGTCGGCTAAATCTTACGTAATGTAATGTAACGTGCAAAAACAGGAACTTCCCCAGACAAGGCCTGTTCCTCTATATTCACTATACACACTGAAATCAGGGTTGCCACCTATGTCTGACAAAAAACAGGACATTTCGGCAACCGAATCAAGCTTTTTGCTTATAAGCAGCGACTCGGGTGTCATTTCACCCGAAGAATACCTTTTTTCGTGGACAGACCGGTACAAACCGGGACAATCAGGTAAAACCGGGACAGGTGGCAACTCTACATGCAGTACACCACAGTAGCAGTACCTCCACTAACGTCCAGAAGACACATGCAAACATGTACACAGACACACACACATGTATATACACAGATACACACATGTGCATGCATACATACACACACACACACACACCTAGACAGACACAGACTATGTGCAGCACTATGCTTATGCTTAGTGTCTCTAATATGAACATTGTTTATGGTGTAGGAACTAAATGACTAATTTTTCTTCATTCAGAAGTGAAGTAAAAAAAAAGTAAACTAAACTATAAGCTTTTCTTCAGTCATGCAAAAATACACACTTGCAAACAAAAATACACATGCGCAAACAAAAAGCGACATACACATACACGTGTGTTTGCTTGTGTACACACACAAGCAAACATCAGTGTGTCACGAATATGTGTCATGGGTTTTACATGGTGGTGTGGCTTTCTCAAGGTTATGTGTTCATTTTTACAAAAAGAATCAACTGTTAAGAAAACGAGCTTTGGATACTGTCAGCTGGGAATACCTACTGCTTAAGTACTTTTTGTGTTCACCACAATATTAGCTATTCATGTTGAGGGCCTGATAAAGAGGTGCAATATTATCTGTGTCTCTTTGGAGAGAGTGGGGGAGAAAGAGAGGCAGAGAGAGAAAGGAGGGAGAGAGAAAGACAAGTCCAGACAAATCCCGCCCAGCCTTTTTGATCCCGCCCCTACACAGCTCTTCTCAGGTGACGTAACCCTTTTCCAAATATAGCATGTTGCTGATGCACATGCAGCCTGTCCAGTGGCAGAGGCAGCTGTCAGTCAGCTGACGTCATGGGGTTTGGTGTTATTATTGTAAACAGCCTGCCAGCTTTCCACGAGCCGAGGCTAAGCACTCCTTTGTTCACGCGCTGAAGAGATCAACAACAAAAGACATAAGACACGAGCAGTTTCTCTTCTTTCTCCGCGGCAGCAGAAAACAACCCAATAAATGAAGTACACTAGGGGCTTGTGTTTTGTTGGAAGTGAAAACTTGTATGGTTCATTCAGACTTTAGGCATGTCGATTGTTCACTCAGCACCGTCTTATAGAACTCAACCGGCAACTCTCTTCTTCGCTCACACTTGCAACAAACCGTCAAATTTCACACTTTTTACTGGACGGAATAAATATACAGTAGATTCCGTTTGTGTGTCAGTTTACATAAGTCGCCTGATGTACATGTCACATTATGAAGGACCGTATACTAGCCTATACAGCGAAAGCCTTTACTTTTACATTCAGCTAAAAAATGTAGGCTAAACAACACTGTGGCCGTCTGTCTTTTCACCTAAATGAATATAAGATGTTCATTCAGAGACAACCCTCTTTATATAGCACCTCAGGAGAAATTAGTTAAAGATACTCCTTAATTGCAGAGTAGTAGACACAAAAAAATGGTTTGTGTGTGTTTATGCCAGCCTCTAAAAGCTGCATCCCCAAACAGGTCGAACTCAAACTCTGCTGTTAACAATCAAGGTATTTGTGTTGACGCTGTTCAGTCAGATGCGGAAGACTAACCAAGCCATGTATATAGCGCACAACCAGGGCATCCCCGATAAATGACCTTTAAAGGCATTGGTATTATCACTTACCCACGTGAAATCCTCAGTCTTCACGGGCAGACAGGGTCTTTACACGTTTGTTTTGGTCCAGAACCAACTCGGTCATCTTTCCCCCTTCACTGTTGTTACAACAGTCGCTGTTGAGGAAGTTCTCTTTTTGTTCCAGTATTTATACGTAGCTTCAATGTTGCGCGCAGGAGGCGGAGCGGTGCCACTTCACGAGAGAAATACAAAACGACCGAGCGCGCGACCTCGCAAGGGGTATGCACGGGACAAGAACTTTAAGCAGTCGGTTCCAAAGAAACCATTTAGTCTAACAACAACACTTCTTTTACAAGCAGCACCCGTTGTGTAAGAAAAGGAAACGTCCAATCTGAATGGGCGCACCGTGTAGCCGGCAGAGTATGGAAACGCGGCGGCATCTCAACTCTGACAAGCGCTGACAAGTCACTGTGGGTTAGCCTATGTGATCATGTATCCGATATCTGTCGGTTCGTGTTCTGTCGTTTCTATTAGATTTGCCAATATGTTACAACATTTACGGTTACAGCAGCAACAAAGGGGGCACGAGGTCCTGTTAGAGAATATGTGTTTTAAGCTATATCGGAGCGAGAGTGAGGTCTTGTGGTTACAGTGGAGTTGCATCAGGACGTTGCTATCACAGGTCCGCTCAAATACTCCATCTCTATCGCCAGTCACTCTTTTAAACACTAGCCTTACCCAATGCAAGGGGACGTAGGTTGCTTTCTCGTTTTTTAGTTTCGTTACATTACCTCCACTGTTTTTGCGCAGTGTAGTTTGCTGTGCACTATGCTCGACAGTTGGCAAAATGAGTTACTCATGAGCTTGCTTTTGATAAATGTTCTACATTCGTTTATGTAAATGTCCAGCCGGTATGACAGATGTATGACTTGCATATCTTTCGCTCAGGACTGCAATCATTTGGACATGAAGTAGCAGGTTGCATTTGGAAACAGACGGGACAAAGAAACTTCGTGTTGATTCAGGATAATAGAACTGTAACTGACAAATATCATGACAATGACAAATTCTAGAGCCAGTTCTTCCCCAATAACTAATACAGCTGTTTGAATGAAACATCCACTATTGCCAAACTTTTGCGTGTTTCTCTGGACAAATAATGGCGCAAAGGCACGAATGTTGCCCAGCTCTCTCGGGTAGTTGGTGTTTGACATTTCATGTAACGAATAACCACTGGGGTCTAATCGGGTTTGCTTTTTTTTCAGAAGCACCCTTCAGCTTGAGGAAAAGAGCCACCCTCTGTTCACGCGGACGGATTTGGACATGGCAGTGCGCTTTAGCTAATGGAATAAAGTGATGGCTAAAATAAATGAATTACCGCCAGCCAGCGGTGCAGCTGTGTCGCTAAAC
>CM050213.1:30250000-30305000 GCA_027475355.1 Coilia nasus | reverse complement strand
GTAGCGGTTCTAGGGGGGGTCGGGCTGGGCCTTCGCCCAGGGCGCAATTTCGTGAAAGGGCGCCGTGCTATTGGCCTCAAGAGCGCTTGAAAAATATATATATATCATCTAAAAAAGTTTTTAATATCTATCACATCACTGTGTAGGAAATTGGCAAATTGGCGCCCCCTTTGGCTGCCCGCGCCCCTGCTGAAAAGTTCCAGTGCACAAGCTGCGAGAGAAGGGCAAAGGGGAGGGGGCGCGGGGGACAGTTCACCTCTGCGTCTCTCAAATGCAATGCACAAGTGGGCAATACTCTGCAATTAGTGAGCGAAGTCAGTCACACATAAGCTTTCTTCCCAATAACGCACATTTTATTCCTACCATTATATTTACAGGTTTATAATTCCTGCACATATTTTAATTGTGTGAAAGGGCTAATAAAACAGGGCAATACAAAACGAGTAGGCGGTCACCAAGGTGAATAAGTCTTAACTCCTAGTCGGCAGTGACAGTGTTCGGGGATGGGAAATACAGTATGTTGACTGTCGAGTGACAAACAGGAGATGGACAGAAAAAGGTCAAAGCCATTAGAAGTGTAGAAACGAGCAAAAGATCAAGGTATGCAACTGTTCTCTCTGCATGATCACATTATCCATGCCATGAATGAAGGGCTAATGTTAATCATGGTATAACTCTTACGTTTGTTAGCCTTCTAGCTATGATGCTACGATTGCTATACTCAACAATAATTCGGTTTTAGCTCAACAAACACAAGATCTAATTTCACCATAAGATTTGGCTTTGCAACAAAACGGTTACAAGTAAAGTTATTATTGATTTCCACAATTTGGATTAACGTTGAGCCCTGTCATTAGCCAACAAAATGTTTTGGTAGTTTCAACATTTGCAATTTGCTGCAACTCATAGTTTGCACAGTTTAACTATAGGGTAGTTTAGCATAGTAAACCAGTCATACCTGAACGCGTAACAAGCATACTGTAGAATTCGAGGCAGTAACCAAGGAGCTAATTGTTCCTCCCTAAAGATAGCGTCTAATGACGGACATTTGGCATGTAAGGGCATGCTATCATAATGAAATTGTAATTTATGGATGTTTTGTATAAGAGTTTTTGTAGCCTACAGTGTTTTGATGTTAATTTCAAGTGCAATTCAATAATAAGAATCACTATGTGCTCATAACAAAACGTGCAAAATTATGTTTTTTTTGTCATGGGGGGGGGGGGCTCGGAGGGGGTCTCGCCCGGGGAGTAATTCAATGTAGAACCGCCACTGTCCACCAGCTTGTGATCATATTACCGTTGTGATACACTAGCTTACATTGGTATTTTAATAAATAATGATAGTAATAATAATAGTAATAACAACAATAATAGTTACTATTTCTGTGACGTACAGTAGCTTTATTCCAAACTATTACTTTATTCATCTTGGCTGTGCAGGTGCATAATAACAAAACGTTGTGTTGGCAGGGGGCGCATCCTTGTACCTCTTTGGGAGTTGCGACGCAGCCCTGTATGAGGTGAAGGCTTTCACAGAAGACTACCACTCCTGGTTCATCGGCCAAACAGTCCAAAGAGGTGAGGCGACGGAGGAGTTAGGCACTGAAAGGTGTCATTACATAATATTTTCATCAATTTTGCAGTGGTTTCTAGTGTTAATGAATGCCCCATGAGCCGGTTTTGGTGAAAAATAATGCTTTAGTGCTCCTGTTTCAGGCTGTTCTAGTTTGGTGGAAGAGGTGGAGCAGGGAGAATGACAGGTTCTCTGCTATGCTAGTCACAGGCTGCAATCATTCAAAACCCATTCGGTCATAACACACCAAATAGAAATTTTAGTGTTCTAAACAAACACACCTACTTACCTATATTTTGCTGGGTGAACGTGTGCTGCCACAAGACTTCTCCGGTAATCACAACTACAGTATCACCTGGCTTTTTCTAATCAACGAACTTGCGTCACTTTGTCTGCCATTTTCTTATTCGCTCATTTTTTTGACTAATGGAGGAAATCGGGGTAGAAGACCATTTACATGTGCAGCATGCATATCCAACTCGGAGTGACCTGCCGTATTTCAAAAAGAGCAAGTACTAAACGGTTTTTGGGGAATTACACCTTTAACGAGTCTCTGGTGGGTTTGGGCCAATGACTGTATGTAAGACACCTTATTGGCGGTTATCAGTGTGTCCGTTGTACAGTCATTGGTCTGGGCTGTCACATTTAAACCTACTAGGTGTCCATCCATAACGGCACACTTGAGGGCTTCAGAATTGCCTTAGTTTCTTGGTTATGCGTACATTGCCTGCAGAAGGATGTAAATATTCTTAATGTTACATTTTTTCCCCATAGCTCAAAATGTATTTTATTTTATATATTTTTGCAAGTCAGTATGCACTGTAAAGTCAGTCAGGCCTTGTGATGCCAGAACCCCGTGATCCGTGTCGTGCAGCATAGACTGGTGTCATATGTACTCGCTAGATCAGCATCTTACCAGGCTTGTGTTTGTCACACCAATGTCATGTCACTTGAGCCATATTCTTGAAACTGTCAGCTTCCTGAGTAGCTGTGTGTGTGTGTGTGTGTGTGTGTGTGTGTGTGTGTGTGTGTGTGTTTCAGATGGCAGGTTGTTGTATATCACACCAATGGACCCCCTCTACCTGCTGTTGCCCTACCTGCAGGGGGCTGGGGCAGAGGTAGGATTGGAGCTCCTCAGGGGCGACTGCATGGCCACCTCTGCCGCACACACAGACATGCACACACTCACACACACACACTCATACACACACACACGCATGCACGCGTGCACACTCTCTCTCTCTGTCTCTCTGTCCCATATACACACACCACACAACCACACATGCATATTCTGTATCTCACTCACTCTCATTCTCACTCTCACCTAGGGCTGGGCAGTGTATCGATATTAATGTAAGATCAATGTATTTTGTATATATATTTTATATATTAAATTTATATATTTTCACATAGGTAATATAAAATCTATATATATACTACATTGCCATATTGATATATGTTAGACACAACAATACCACTTCATCGAAGCCACTGACACATCTGTGCTCAGACCCTTCAGACAGCCCAGGCTGTGTCCCTGTGTGTTATTCTTTACCATTTTATTTCCACAGCTTTTGTAGAGCAGTCTTAACTCTGTCTACATCAAACAGCTGGTGTTTTGCTACTTGTGGTGTTAAGTGAACACAAAACACTTGGGTCATTCTGTTTAAAATATCGATATATATTGTTTATCGCCAGTCAGACCAAAAATATCGGTATTGTTATCGGTAATATTAGTTTTGGTCTAATGTCACATTACATTAAACTTAGCTGACACTCTTATCCAGAGCGACTTATGGTTATTTAGGCACAGGGTTTCAGTTACAGTCACTGGAGCAATGTGGGGTTAGATGCCTTGCTCAAGGACACTTCAGCCATGGATGAGGGTGCAGGACAGCACTGGTTGTTTACTCCCCCACCCCCATTCTTCCTACTGGAATGGGATTCGAACCTGCGACCCTCCAGTCCCAAGACCAACTCCCTCACCACTAGGCCACTGCTGCCCTGTCACCCTACTTGTCACTCTCGTCACTCAACCCACTGTGTCATTGTCTCCCTCTTTATTCAGTGTCACACACCCTCAATCTCTCATGTTGTCTGCTTTTCTCTCACTTTCTGGTTCGTTCTCCTGCTGTCTCATCTGTTTGTCCTTTCCTCCACCTCTCTCTCTCTTCCTCCTCCTCTGGTGTGCCTTAGCCTGTCTCTTCTACATGTTTCTATATGTGGCCAAGAAGGTCTTTCAGTAGAACGATTTTGTGAGAATGTTTGCGCCACACAATGCCACTTGGTCTGTGGGAAACACTGTAACTATGTGCTCACAGCTTTGTGTTGTTACCCGTCTCCACGGTTACACCTTTGTGATGTCACAGATGGTTCTTATGTCATGGCCGCCTCCTGTGTTTTCCTGTAACGTGACCTGCTGGGCTTGGCTCTGCTAGTATAGTTACCTGAGCCACGTAGTGATGTCAGTGCCCCCGCGGGCTTGTTTGGACTCTGACCCTCCCTGGCAGGGTAAGGTGTCCGCGGAGACCCGTGCCTGTGCTGGGATGTTTGGGGGTTAGGGGTTAAACAGTATTCCACAACTCTGCTGTCCACCATGTGTAATGACAGCTGAAAAAGTATAATGACTGCTGTCAACAGCAAAGATTTTTATGCTTCTTTCATATCATCCTGCAAAAAGGCCGTGCACTTACCATAACAGAGTTTCAACAATTTAGGTTGCAACGAGTTCTTTGGCAGCTGGAAACATTGCTGTGTAATACTAAAACATTCTATTCCTTTAGTGAACGTTTTTAACGGCGGAAGTGATTAAGGTCACAAAAAATCTTCAAAAGATCTCTTAAAACATGACTTTGTTAGACGTTTCTAACTTTGCTAAGCTTGTGTGTGATCTGTGTCTTGTGTGTAATCTGTAGTTTGTGTGTAATCTTTGTCTTGTGTGTAATCTCTGGCTTGTGTGTGATCTGTGTCTTGTGTGTGATCTGTGGTTTGTGTGTGATCTGTGTCTTGTGTGTGATCTGTGTCTTGTGTGTGATCTGTGTCTTGTGTGTGATCTGTGTCTTGTGTGTGTGATCTGTGTCTTGTGTGTAATCTGTGGCTTGTGTGTGATCTGTGGCTTGTGTGTGATCTGTGGCTTGTGTGTGATCTGTGTCTTGTGTGTGATCTGTGGCTTGTGTGTGATCTGTGTCTTGTGTGTAATCTGTGTCTTGTGTGTAATCAGTGGCTTGTGTGTAATCTGTGGCTTGTGTGTAATCAGTGGCTTGTGTGTGATCTGTGTCTTGTGTGTAATCTGTGGCTTGTGTGTAATCTGTGTCTTGTGTGTGATCTGTGGCTTGTGTGTGATCTGTGTCTTGTGTGTAATCTGTGGCTTGTGTGTAATCTGTGGTTTATGTGTGATCTGTGGCTTGTAGGGGAAGTTCCAGCCGGTGGAGCAGGTGGTGAAGGACGAGGAGTTCCCAGGATGCACCAGGCTCCTGAGCTGCACGCGCTCACTGGCGTCCCTCCACCATGTTGCTGAGGAGAAAGGTAGGGGCTTCTGAGAAACCATACCATAAGATACCAAACAGACAGCCATTTGACGGTGCTATCAGCAATGCTGGTGGGCAGTATGTTTGTGTTTGTTTGGATTTAGTAGCAGCCACTTTTGTGCAACACAGTCTCTCTATATTTCTTTTTTTTCTCTCTCCCTCTCTTTCTCACTGTTTTTTTCTCTCTCTTCATGTCCTCCACAGAAGTGGGCAGTCTGAAGTTTCACAGGTTTAGTCAGGAGAAGACTCTGGAGTGGCTCAGGAAGAAGGTCAGCATGTACACAACCTCAGTATACTACTGTTCAACACAACCTCAGTATACTACTGTTCAACACAACCTCAGTATACTACTGTTCAACACAACCTCAGTATACTACTGTTCAACACAACCTCAGTATACTACTGTTCAACACAACCTCAGTATACTACTGTTCAACACAACCTCAGTATACTACTGTTCAACACAACCTCAGTATACTACTGTTCAACACAACCTCAGTATACTACTGTTCAACACAACCTCAGTATACTACTGTTCAACACAACCTCAGTATACTACTGTTCAACACAACCTCAGTATACTACCGTTCAACACAACCTCAGTATACTACCGTTCAACACAACCTCAGTATACTACCGTTCAACACAACCTCAGTATACTACCGTTCAACACAACCTCAGTATACTACCGTTCAACACAACCTCAGTATACTACCGTTTAAAAGAACCTCAGTATACTACTGTTCAACACAAGCTCACTATACTACCGTTTAAAACAGTGGCGGCTGCTGGTCTTTCAAATAGGGGAAGCACATTACAGGTGTACATTATATTTAAAAAAATTTTTTTTATCCTATTGGAGCCTGGCCGTTATTAATAAAAGGAAATGTGAAATGAGACTGTTGTCAACCACAGCCATGCCACAGAACTACAGTAACACACATAAAAAATGATTTTCAGGACTAACACACACCTAAACTGTATCTGTAATCAACAATACCAGAACTGAACAGAACAGAACATGAACAGAAATATATAACAGAACCATTATAAAGACATGTAATGTGTATAAATTCTGCCCTGCGCTCCTTTTGCAGAAAATGCCATTGCTTTTTTCATGCCTTTTTGTATGCCCTGTCAAAGTTACTCAGGTCCGTAAAACCTACATTTGTCTAAAACTACACATCCCTGGCACAGCTTTATCAAGAGGCATGGCCAACAGTACATTCTGTTTGTCATAGCATGTTCAATTAGCCAGTTTATCTTGTCATACCAGGAAAGTTGAAAAAAAAAAAAACAGTTACTTTCACCAGTTTTGTGGACCATATCAGTCTTGGGTGTTGGTCTGTCGTGCTGTTTAATTTCTAGTCTCTCCTCATACGGAAGACTACCGAATGGGTTTGCCAAAATTGTCAACAATATTAGCAGTAGCCATTGTGTTGGGCTAGCACGCTAACTAGCGGGCTAGTTACCTTTAACAACTTGACTAATTTGAACTATATGATTGTGAACGAACTAATGAAACTTAGACAAAAAAATTCAATAACTTTGTGCTGACTGGTATGTTTTATTTAGAATATAATACTTGCAATGTGTAAATAACAAGCACTCTAGACGGACAACACATTCTCTCACCACTTGTCTTTGGGAAATCCGCTAGCGACTGAATTCTACTTTACTCCAATGCCGATGTTTGTTTGCCTGCCAATCAAAAGGGGTGTAGTCTTAGACAGTTCCACCAATTATAATGTGAAAGCCTAGCGTCTTGGCCCGCCCCCGCCCATCTCACTCTCCATTCACCCCAAGAGACGTTGAGCGTCCGAGGAAATTACGATTTTCAGCATGTATCCAATGAACACATGGCTTCACTTCATTGAAAAAAAGTGCATCAGACGTTCAGTGTCAATTGGGTGTCCCACTGTGCTGTGCATTCAAAATCATCTGAAAATCGCGTCGGAACCGACAGTAATAAACAGAGTTATAAAGACTTAGCTATGAAGTTACACATTTCTAGGATGCTTCTAGTTTTAAACATAATGTCAATCCCAATTTAATGTAAATTCAACATTGCATATTTGACCATTTATTGTGTGAAATGTTAGAGGAAGTTGAGCTTCCCTTGTTGTCTCAAAGGAATCGCCCCTGGTTTAAAAGAACCTCAGTATACTACTGTTCAACACAACCTCAGTATACTACTGTTCAACACAACCTCACTATACTACCGTTTAAAAGAACCTCAGTATACTACTGTTCAACACAACCTCACTATACTACCGTTTAAAAGAACCTCAGTATACTACTGTTCAACACAACCTCAGTATACTACTGTTCAACACAAGCTCACTATACTACCGTTTAAAAGAACTTCAGTATACTACTGTTACACAACCTCAGTATACTACCGTTCAACACAACCTCAGTATACTAACGTTCAACACAGCCTTAGTATACTACCGTTTAAAAGAACCTCAGTATACTACTGTTACACAACCTCAGTATACTACTGTTCAACACAGCCTCTGTATACTACTGTTCAACACAACCTCAGTATACTACCGTTTAAAAGAACCTCAGTATACTACTGTTACACAACCTCAGTATACTACTGTTCAACACAAGCTCACTATACTACCGTTTAAAAGAACTTCAGTATACTACTGTTACACAACCTCAGTATACTACCGTTCAACACAACCTCAGTATACTAACGTTCAACACAGCCTTAGTATACTACCGTTTAAAAGAACCTCAGTATACTACTGTTACACAACCTCAGTATACTACTGTTCAACACAGCCTCTGTATACTACTGTTCAACACAACCTCAGTATACTACCGTTTAAAAGAACCTCAGTATACTACTGTTACACAACCTCAGTGTACTACCGTTCAATACAACCTCAGTATACTAACGTTCAACACAGCCTCAGTATACAACAGTTTAAAAGAACCTATGTAGGCTTATGTATGCAGTTTAGGTCTGTGTACTCAGTTTAGGTCTATGTATGCAGCTTAGGTCTATGTATTTAGTTTAGGTCTATGTATTTAGTTATGCACATTATTTATGTCTGTATTGTATCTGTGTATTAATTTATGCTCTTCTTTATGTATTTCTGTGTTTGTATGCCATAGATGTGCCAACTAGTTAAGAATGAAAACACAACTCACCCACACACTCACACAAACACACTCACTGACACACACAGCCAACCAGAAACAGAAGACACGTGTGTGACGCTGTGATGGATGTGTGTGTTCCCTCCTCCAGGTTGAGAGGACAGTGGCTGCCCTCCGGAACAGTAGTGTTTGTGTGGGGGGAGGAGTGAAGTCATCAACCTTCATCAGAGTCAAGCAGGAAGAGCAGGCCTCAGACGGTGAGTGTGTGTGGGTGTGTGTGTGTGTATGTGTTTGTGTGGGGGGAGGAGTGAAGTCATCAGCCTTCATCAGAGTCAAGCAGGAAGAGCAGGCCTCAGACGGTGTGTGTGTGTGGGGGTGTGTGTCTGTGTGTGTGTCTGTGTGTGTGTGGGGGGGTACATTTAGGAGCCTCCAAAAAGCCAGAAATATCGCTATTATTGCAAAACCAGCACACTTCAGAAGCGCGAGCTGGGGATGTCAACTTAAGACGGTCTTGTTTTTTTAGACTACCTGTGTGTGGACTAAACTTAAGACGGTATTGTTTTGTGGACTACCTGTGTGTGGATTAAATTTAAGACGGTCTTGTTTTGCAGAAGGCTACGTGTGAGTGGGGACTAAACTTAAGACTGTCTTGTTTTGCGGAAGACTAACTGTGTGTGTGGACTAAACTTAAGACGGTCTTGTTTTGCAGAAGACTACCGGTGTGTGTGGACTAAACTTAAGACGGTCTTGTTTTGCAGAAGACTGTGTGTGTGGACTAAACTTAAGACGGTCTTGTTTTGCAGAAGACTAATTGTGTGGGGACTAAACTTAAGACGGTCTTGTTTTGCAGAAGACTACGTGTGTGTGGGGACTAAACTTAAGTGAAAGTCTCCCATTTCTGTCATTGTGATCACACGGCACAGCACAGCACACAGTGCACACAACGAAATTCAACCTCTGCATTTAACCCATCACACATGTGAGCAGGGGGCAGCCATGACAACGGCGCCCGGGGAGCAGTGAGTGGGGACGGTACCATGCTCAGGGTACCTCAGTGGCACTACTGGCGACTTGGGATTCGAACCTGCGATCCTTGCGGTCACAGGTCCGATGCCTTAGCCGCTAGGCCACCACTGCCCACCACCACTTAAGACGGTCTTGTTTTGCAGAAGACTAAATGTGTGGGGACTAAACTTAAGACGGTCTTGTTTTGCAGAAGACTACATGTGTGTGGGGACTAAACTTAAGACGGTCTTGTTTTGCAGAAGACTACGTGTGTGGGGACTAAACTTAAGGCGGTCTTGTTTTGCAGAAGACTACGTGTGTGTGGGGACTAAACTTAAGGCGGTCTTGTTTTGCAGAAGACTACGTGTGTGTGTGGACTAAACTTAAGGCGGTCTTGTTTTGCAGAAGACTACGTGTGTGTGTCGACTAAACTTAAGGCAGTCTTGTTTTGCAGAAGACTACGTGTGTGTGGGGACTAAACTTAAGGCGGTCTTGTTTTGCAGAAGACTACCTGCGCTACGCTCATGGGCTTGTGTCAGAGTACATCAACGAGGAGCTCAGCAAAGACTTGCTCAAGCATTTACAGTAAGCGCACGCACGCACGCACACACACACACACACACACACACACACACACAGTCACTCACTTATTTAGGATGATTAATAGTCTCTTACTGTATATGTGTGTGTGTGTGTGTGTGCAGACTACCTGAGCTGAGCAGCCCGAAGCAGGAGCCCCCAGCTAAGGTAAGGCATTATCCTAAACGAAACCCGCTTTTAGGGGTGCTGAAGTAAGGCATTATTCCCCCCCCCTTGGGTCTAGGGTAAGGCGTTATCCCCCAGTACCAGTCTCTGTTCCTCTGTCCTGGGCACAGTATTACTTCTGGCTCTGTACGCATAGCCTCTCTCTCTGTCTCTCCTCCCCTCTCCCCCTCTCTTTCTTCTCCTCTGTCTGTCAGCCTCTCCTCAGGCGAAGATGAAAGCTACTTAGTGTTGCTCTAGTGTCACTCCTATCCCTCCTCCCTGCCTCCTCTGACTGAACCATAAAACAGCTCTGGAGGTGCTGCTGTTGCTGTGCCACTGTTGTTGTTGTTGTTGTTGTTGTTGTTGTTGCCGGTGGCCTTGTCGTTGCCATGGTGACGGCTTTGCCGGGTGATGTTTGTTTTTGGTGTCTGGTGCCGCAGAAGCGGAAGCTGTCGGACCATCCGGTGGAGGCCCAGGACGACTACACCAAGTTCAACAGCTCCGACTTCACACGCAAAGTGAGTGCAAAGCACAGGCTGTACAGAAGAGAACTGGACAAACCCTCTTGTGACGGCACACATACACTATTTTTTTCACAGACCGGGTGAAGCCTAAATCGAAGGTTCTGGGCACCACCATCTTTGCCAATTAATTGTATTGATATCAATTCTATGAATGTCAGTGTAAACAATTGCAATCAGAGATAGTAACCTGGCCCCCCTAACAGGTGCACAGACAGGCGCACAGACAGGACAGACAGATGCACAGACAAGACAGACAGACAGGCGCACAGACAGGACAGACAGGCGCACAGACAGACAAGACAGACAGACAAGACAGACAGGGTCATTGCAATAACTGGTCAGTCCTCTCCACACAAAGTGAGTGCAAAGGCAAGAGAGTGATGATGTCACAGGAAGTAGCCACAGGCTTCAGCCCTTCACCACGGAAGAGCCAATTTGGCCAGGAGACTAAAGTCACCAGACTCATGTCAGTGGGGGCGTACCCCCTACTCCAAATCAACTTGTCTGGGGTAGTCATCCATGAGCTTGGAATACCGTGTGTGTGTGTGTGTGTGTGTGTGTGTGTGTGTGTGTGTGAGAGTGAGTGTGAGAGTGAGTGTGAGTGTTTAGTGAAAGTGCCAACCACAGCAGCATATACATGAAGCTAGTGTTGTGTCAGACAGCGTAGATGGCTTGTGCTTCTGGCAGCTGTTGTCTGTGCCAAATAATTTCTTCAGCCGTTGGTGTTTTGCTCTGCATGTGGCTTTGCTAACGTTCCATCATGCTTCGCTCAGCTCTGATTTCCTCATTCCTACTCGGTCTGGGGGTAACTGGGCGTTTAGGGGCACCTCTGGAGGTTTGGGGGTAACTGTGGGCGTTTGTGGGTAACTCTGAGTGTTTGTGGGTAACTCTGGGTGTTTGTGGGTAACTCTGGGCGTTTGGGGCGTAACTCTGGGCGTTTGGGGGTAATTGTGGGCGTTTTGGGGGTGTAACTGTGGGCGTTTGGGGGTGTAACTGTGGGCGTTTGGGGTGCTGTACCTAAGAGCGATGTATTGTGTCGCTGCAGCCGCCCAAGAAGATGACGGCAGCACAGAAGAGCCTGGCCAAGGTGGACAAGACCGGCATGAAGAGTCTCTCCGCCTTCTTCAGCCCCAAGGTCAAGGAGGAGAAAAACTAGACCTGTGTGTGTGTGTGTGTGTGTGTGTGTATGTGTGTGTATGAGCAAGACCGGCATGAAGAGTCTCTCTGCCTTCTTCAGCCCCAAGGTCAAGCAGGAGAAAAACTAGACCTGTGTGTGTGTGTGTGTGTGTGTGTGTGTGTGTGTGTGTGTGTGTGTGTGTGTGTGTGTGTGTGTGTGTGTGTGTGTGTGTGTGTGTATGTGTGTGTGTGTGTGTATGTGTGTGTGTGTGTGTATGTGTGTATGAGCAAGACCGGCATGAAGAGTCTCTCCGCCTTCTTCAGCCCCAAGGTCAAGCAGGAGAAAAAATAGACCTGTGTGTGTGTGTGTGTGTGTGTGTGTGTGTGTGTGTGTGTGTGTGTGTGTGTGTGTGTGTGTGTGTGTGTGTGTGTATGTGTGTGTGTATGTGTGTGTATGAGCAAGACCGGCATGAAGAGTCTCTCCGCCTTCTTCAGCCCCAAGGTCAAGCAGGAGAAAAACTAGACCTGTGTGTGTGTGTGTGTGTGTGTGTGTATGCGTGTGTGTGTGTGTGTGTGTATGAGCAAGACCGGCATGAAGAGTCTCTCCGCCTTCTTCAGCCCCAAGGTCAAGCAGGAGAAAAAATAGACCTGTGTGTGTGTGTGTGCGTGCGTGTGCGTGTGTGTGTGAGCAAGATGGGCATGAAGAGTCTCTCGGCCTTCTTCAGCCCCAAACTCCAGCAGGAGAAGAACTAGACGTGTGTTTATGAGCAAGACGTTATGTTTGTGTGTGAGTGAGAGTTATGTATGTCTGCTACATTTGCCCAAAAAAAAAAACCCTAGGTGTGTGTGTGTGTGTGTAAAAAGTGATGAATGTGTTGGCTGGAGTAAAAACTACACGAGAGAGTGAGAGAGAGAGTGAGAGTGAGAGAGAGAGAGAGTGAGTGAGTTTGTCTGCTTTGTTTTTGCTAATAAAGGTTTAAAAAGTTTAAAAATGTAAATCCTCACATGCCTTGTCTGCATCATTTTAACAATGCTTAAAACATCTGGCTTTGTAGGCCACACCACATATGGTTGTTGTAATCTTATTTGCTAACAGTCTCACGGCTGAGGTCTAATAGGAGAAACTACACTTTTGCTTTCAACTAAACAAGCATTAGGCTAACATCATGCTAACATTACCATTACACAAGCAAGGATGTTTGTTGGGGTTTCAGTTCTTATTCCAAAACATAGTTAGCCAGACCAAGCGTAGAAATGGTTCAGACTCCGCGGTTTTGTTTTTTTGACCATCAGCCCTGCAGTCTGCAAAACAAGTTAATCCTGACGGGATGTGTTGCGTGCAGTGTGAGGTGTAGACCTGTGTTTCTTCACCGGTGCACTCATGAACTCCGGCTGTGGATTGTGGACACCTGCTAAGAGCGCCCCCCAGAGGGGTGGTGGATCATTATTGGACTCACCTCCACAACCCCCCGTTTAAAGCAATACTAAGTAATTTTCCTCTTTGGTCGGCCTACAGGTTGAAGGTGGAATTGCCTCTCACAGAGAACTACAGAGAGACTGCCCGCTCCTCCAAACTTACTTACTGCAGTTATAGCTCATGGAGGGTGGCAAAACCAGTTCAGAAGTGCCTTTCACCCAGTTAAGTTGATGAACCACTGAAATTAAAAATTCTTTCAAGGTTGAAAAATCTACTTAGTGTTGCTTTAAACAGACAACCATACACAACACATTACAGATTATGCGACCACACCCATATTTAAAGCAGTTCACATTTTCATTTTTTGACAGCAGGTTACTGGAAACTCATCCAATCCTAAAGGGGAAGAAGCCTCACTGGTTGTCTTTACTAAGTCACTCCTGACTCCAGTGTTGTCACTTTTACTAAGTCACTCCTGACTCCAGTGTGTCTGCCTGTAGGGATGTCACTTTTACTAAGTCACTCCTGACTCCAGTGTGTCTGCCTGCAGTGTTGTCACTTTTACTAAGTCACTCCTGACTCCAGTGTTGTCACTTTTACTAAGTCACTCCTGACTCCAGTGTGTCTGGCTGTAGTTCTCAGATGCCCTCATCCATATTGTAGTGCTTTCCACGGCTACAGTGGGTCATAGGACACCCACACAGCTGTCACTGAAAGGGAAACCTCACAGCATTAGGGTGGATCCTTGTGTGTGTGTGTGTGTGTGTGTGTTTCATGTCCACGCCTCTTGAGGAAATATATGTGTGTGTGTGTGTGTGTGAGAAACCAAAAGGCAGAATCATGGAAATGTTGCGTTTTCAGGTTTTGCATATTCTTAATAAAGCCCTGGGTATGTGTGTGACACACGAGACGTGAGAAACGCATACACACATGGAGTTAACCTCTAAAAATTCAAGTGTGTGTGTTTGTGACTGTACAGTCACTACCTTACTACATAAGTCTGTTTTCTGCTTGAGTGCACTTCAAGACCTTTGCCAAACAAAAATCCTGAATAAACAGCGTTGTTTTGACACACACACCCACCCACACTTGTCCCCTGCAGAACACCTGTTCACGGACATACGTTCACACACGCACAGTCACTCACATACGCACTCACTCACCCACCCACACACATCTCCTACAAGATGCTTGTGCACAGACACACACACACACACATACACATACGTCCCTGTAAGACACCTGTGTGCAGCCACAGATCTTTCACTTCATGGCAGTGTGCTCCAGCGCGTCGCTAGTTTCAGCTAGCCGCCACACAACTTCCCATTCCTGAGAAAGGCAACCAGCTACAGCTGAAACTAAACCAGACACACACACATACATACATGCACCTCACACACACATGCACCTCACACGCACACACACATATACGCACATACACACCAAGGTTATAATAGTTTTGGATTTATTTTTTTAATTTTAGTTTAGTTTTAGTTAGTTTTACCTTGCTTGCTCTGTAATTCAGTTAGTTTTAATTAGTTTTTAAAGGTGCTCATATAGTTTTAGTTAGTTTTCATTTTTTCCAAAATGCTTAGTTATAGTTTAGTTTTTATTAGTTACAGTTTTAGCTATAGTTTTCTTATAGTCAAATTATTTGTCAAGTGCAGGATTCCAATGGTCAATAAGTATGATGTTTAAAAACTCCACTAAATACACACACAAACTACTTATTCAGGTTTTCCACTACAATATCGCCTACAAACTGCCTTCGGCATACAGTCGAAATGGGCATATTGACAAAAACTAAAACTAAGGGCAATTTAGCAATAATTTCAGTTAGTTTAAGTTAGTTTTGTAACCACTCAAAACAGTTTCAGTTAGTTATCATTTTGGAATTTAATTTATAGTTTTTATTAGTTTCAGTTAAATTTTTCAATTTTAGTTTTCGTTTTTTCGTTAGTTTTAATTAACTATAATAACCCTGATACACACATACATGCATGCACCTCACACACATGCACCTCACACACACATAGACATGCACGCACACACACATACATACACGCATGCACCTCACACACACACATAGACACGCACGCACACACACATACATACATGCATGCACCTCACACACACACATAGACACGCACGCACACACACATACATACATGCGTGCACCTCACACACACACATAGACATGCACGCACACACACATACATACATGCATGCACCTCAAACACACACCATATCACTAGAGCCCTGAGGAGCCAGAGAACCTTTCAGGGCAAACTAAACCAGACACTGGAAAACCCCACAGACCTGCAGGCCCTCAGTCAAAAACAAGTGCCCAGCTTCCTAGTTCTCACTAGTAAGTATTGGTGTAACTGAAACTGAGAATTAGTCCCTTTTTAGCCCCTTCATTTCTGTGTTCCTTCCACAGTCCATCACACTGGTGCTTCTCTTTCCAGCTACATTTGGCTGTTAATCACCTTCCTTCCAAGAGCAGAGATGAGATGTTCACTTAGGAGTTCATTCAGCGTTGTACCCGCAAGAAGTCCTGAGCAATAATGGGGAAAAGAAAGCTTCAGAGCGTAATTTAAAAGGTGCTAAAGTTGGTGCTGGTTCTGACTGTCTGTTTACGGGCTGAGAAGCTGTGCTAACTAGATTGACCCAGTGTGCATGGCTGCAAGAGATGGCTAGTAGGACTGAGGCCTCATTTCCACCGACTTCAGCGTGTGCAGCGCGTATCCGTGTACAATAGGTTTGTATAGGGACAATACGCTCAGATCACGCGTGCGGTGGAAATGGTCTAATCTGTTAACGTGCATTCTAAACGAATACGGACAGAAAACAGGCACGCGCTGTACACGCAGAGTGTGTGGTCAGCCCTTACTTTGAAGCCCGGAGCCATTAAACTGTCCAGGTCCCAACACCAGATGGGATACGCCCACAGTCGAAAGTGACAGAAACTCTAACATAATGTTCCAGGCCAAACAATGAAGCCAAAACTGAACGTTCTAAAGTTGCAGTACCTCAGATGTCCATTGGGGGCTGGCTGCAGAAGCAAGAAACTTGCCATAGACTCCCATGTTAGAAAAAGTCACATTTTCACAGCAAAAATAAACCTATTTAGGCTTGCAGGTCTTTCAATACTTTTTCGGGTCCTTGAAAACAGTTTTTGTCAACAGTTCAGCATCCTGAACGTTCAATTTGGCTTCATTCAAAATGGGCTTGTTCGAAATCGACTGGCTGGCTAGTGTCTGGCTTAAGGCAATGCATTCTGGACTTGAAATGGTGACGTGTTTGGACAATCACTTCAAAACATCAGCATACCACACAGGTGGGTATGTTTGGTGTGGTACGGTGACATTACCTCCAAAAACATCACTATTTGAAGTTCAGAATGCATTTTAAGCCAGCCACTATTTCGAACAAGCCCAGTAACTCTAGCCTGGTAAACCCAGCCCTTGTGCTTCATTTCATTTTGTACAGAGGGTCTGGACCGGAATCTGAGAAATCGTTTCTCACGGCCTCCACTACAGACCCTTTGTACAAAATAAAATGAAGTATGAGGGACGGGTTTAACAGGCAACAGTAACTGATCAGGGGATGTAATGTGTGTAATGTGTGAGTCATGCTAACCTAACGGGACTGACATCATGCCAAGAAGACAGGTAGATCGTATTGGACATGAGACACCAGAGGTGAGGAAGAGGAGGGTCTTATCTGATGAGTAAGAGGGGGTGAGAAAGATGAGAGTGTAATCTGACAGAGCAGAGTGATGAAGATGAAGGTCTAGTCTGTTAAAGGAGTGTGATGAGGAAGAAGAAGCAGTGAGGAAGACAGGGGCCATTGTTGGGTAAGAGGGATGACAGACCAGGAGCTAGCTGATGCAAACAACAAGTGAGGATGATGATGGTGAAGATGGCAGTCGTATCTGATTGGGCGGACAGGAGAGGAAGATGAGGGATTTGTGAAAAGGGAGTCGTGAGGAAGATTCAGGGAGCACAGGTGAGAGGAGAAGAGCGCAGGTGAGAGGAGTGGTGCGCAGGTGAGTACGGCAGGCAGGGCTCGAGTTCTTCACCTGTTTGATAATTCATGAGAGGCAGAAACGCGATAGAAGCTCCCCAGCTCCCCAAACAAGGCTTCCCAGAGAGACTGCACCGCAAGGGGGGGAGGACACGGGGGTGTAAGGGCCAAAGCTCTGGCCCTGTCAGGTTCATCAAAACACTCCCTTCATTTCGCTGATTCCTCCTGTCAGGGTCACTACTAGTTATTTGGGCCCTACTCAAGTCAAATCAAGGGGTTTGTTATTGTGGTTTCAGCCTATGACAAAAGTGCAACTTTGGGCCCCCTTAAAGTACTTAAAGGTGACATATGTAGGGTTGTGGCCAAGACTGGTACTGTCATCTAATTTAATATTGTAAATACTGTGAAGTGTTTCCCCCCTCTACAGGGAACAGGCAAACACAAAATCATAACATCTGTGGGCACAAAATCTGAATTTGTTTTAAAAGTGCAAATATTCTGGCTGTCACTCACATTAGTATTTCAAAATAACATTGTTTCCTTAACCTCTGATAAAATATCAGGGCCACTTCATGTCTACTTGCCATACATTCGTACACAGTTTTCTTAGAAATTTCTAGCACCGTAAATAATAATAATAATGTTAATACAAATGTTGTGTCCTCAAAGGGGCCCATGGCGATGCTGAACACTTAGGGTTGTTCTAGCTCCACCCCCTTCGTGGTGCCCTGGCCTCTCATTGGTCCAGTCCCCTCTGAGGTGTGCTGCTCTCTCTCTATACAAGACTTCTGCCTTTTTTTCTTGTGGTAGCCTACTATTTGCCTATGTAATACTCTGAATTTCTTAACACTGAAATGACATTTTTATATAAAATGTAAAAATTAAACTAAATGGTAAAAAATGACTTCAGCTTTTTTTTCTTGTTTTTTTTTTTTTTTTTTTTTTGTCAAACGGGTAAAAAATAAAGACAAATTCAACAACAAACATCTGTATTGTAGTCTCTCCGCTCTCTTCAGGGGAGTCCTGCATGCTTCTGCTTATTCATCCAGTATCCAGAGTCTGGGAGTATCAGCCCATGCACCTACACCTAACACAGTATTCCCCACTGGCCAGTTAGCAGTAAGCTTAGCACTTACTGCTACATCCTCCTAGCGTAGCTTACTGTATCTTCAGTGTTGCATTATAGTCACTGGGTATAAGCATCCGCTACATGCAGTGTCACTACTTCATAACCACGTCATTTTAGCCAATCACCTTCGAGTTGCTCTAGTTTCATCTCCATAGTCAGCCAATCACCTTTGAGTTCCTCTCGCTCCATCTCCATAGCCAGCGAATCACCTTCGAGTTCCTCTCGCTCCATCTCCAAAGCCAGCCAATCACCTTCGAGTTGCTCTTGCTCCATCTCCATAGTCAGCCAATCACCTTTGAGTTGCTCTCGCGCCATCTCCATAGTCAGCCGTTTTGTCTGATGATGTGGCGGCTCGTGACGTTGTTACATACATACGGTTAGGGATGGCACTGGAAATTGTGCACCCCCTGAAAGCCCCACCCCAACCATATCATAGTCCTCTGTGGGCCCCCACCTCAACCATATTATTGTCCTCTGTGGGCCCCTGTGAAGCGCTGGGCCCCCTGAATCATCCTGAGTCCAATCCCCCCCCCCCCCCCACCCCCAGTCGGTGGCACCCCTGCATACCGTAAGACTCACAGTGTGGACACTGAAACCCTTCCTCTGGAGTCCAGCACACCCCCCCCGCCCCCAGTCGGCACCCCTGCATACAGTAAGACTCACAGTGTGGACACCGAAACCCTTCCTCTGGAGTCCAGCCCGCCACCCTCCCTCAGTCCTTCTTCTTGAGCTTGGGCTTGAAGCGGAGCGTCTGGAAGGCGCTCTCCACCACCTTGGGCAGGTGGATGGGGTTCCGCTGGAGCCGTCGCCCGCTCGACGTGCTGCTGGACGCGCCGCTCTTGCCCTTGCCCTTGCGCCTGCCCGCCGGGTCCGGCCCGCGCTCCTCTCTGGGCTCCGGCCCATGCAGCCGCGGGTCGTTTGTGGAGAAGCGCCGCGGGTCCCGCAGAACCCAGTTAGAGTGCAGGTCGTGCTCACTGGTACTGGTAGCCACTGGGAGAAAGAGGAGAGAGGAGGGGTGGTTAACCCAGTTAGAGTGCAGGTCGTGCTCACTGGTACTGGTAGCCACTGGGAGAAAGAGGAGAGAGGAGGGGTGGTTAACCCAGTTAGAGTGCAGGTCGTGCTCACTGGTACTGGTAGCCACTGGGAGAGAGAGGAGAGAGGAGGGGGGGTTAACCCAGTTATAGTGCAGGTCGTGCTCACTGGTACTGGTAGCCACTGGGAGAGAGAGGAGGGGGGGGGTAAACCCAGTTAGAGTGCAGGTCGTGCTCACTGGTACTGGTAGCCACTGGGAGAGAGAGGGGGGGGTGAACCCAGTTAGAGTGCAGATACTGGTTGCTGGTAGGGGGGTGTGTTGTGAACCCAGTTAGAGTGTAGGTCGTGCTCACTGGTACTGGTACTGGTACTGGTAGCCACTGGGGAGAGAGGAGAGGAGAGAGAGGGGGCAGGCGGGGGCAACATTAACCCAATTAGAGTGAGGGGGGGGGGGGCGGTTAGGGAGCAGGTCATGCACAGTAGTAGTGGTAGCCACTGGGGGGGGGGCAAAGTAAACCCAGTTAGAGTGGGGGTGGTCATCAGGTGGTTACAGAGGGCTTACTGCTACGGGGGGGGGGGGGGGGGGGGGGGGGGTACAGTCTGAAAATGAAAGTCAGTCCCATTTGTCATTGTGATCACACGGCACAGCACACAGTGCACACAACGAAATTCACCTCTGCATTTAACCCATCACACACGTGAGCAGGGGGCAGCCATGACAACTGCTCCTGGGGAGCTGTGTTTGGGGACGGTGACGTGCTCAGGGCACCTCAGTGGCACTACTGGCGACCCGGGATTCGAACCTGCAATCCTACGGTCACAGGTCCGATACCATAACCGCTAGGCCACCACTGCCCACACATACACCCGCTTACCGATGAACCCCACCACCCCTCTACACACACACGCCGGCCTACCACTGAACCCCACCACCCCTCTACACACACACACACACACACCCGCCTATCGATGAACCCCACCACCCCTCTACACACACACACACACGCCTACCGATGAATCCCACCACCCCTCTACACACACACACACATGCCGGCCTACCGATGAACCTCACCACCCCTCTACACACACACACACACACCTACAGATGAACCCCACCACCCCTCTACACACACACACCTACAGATGAACCCCACCACCCCTCCACACACACCACACACCAGCCTACCAATGACACACACACACCGGCCTACTGCTGACACACACACCCCCACCACCCCTCTACACACACCGGCCTACCGATGAACCCCACCACCCCTCTACACACACACACCCGCTTACCGATGACACACACACACCTGCCAACTGATGAACACCCCCACCACCCCTCTACACACACATACACACGCGCGTACCGATAAAGCCCCCACCACCCCTCTACACACACACCCACACCCGCCTACCGATGAACCCCACAACACCTCTACACACACACACACCCGCCTACCGATGAAGCCCCCACCACCCCTCTACACACACACACCCATCTACCGATGACACACACACACCCCTGTACACACACACCACACACCCGCCTACCGATGAACCCCACAACACCTCTACACACACACACCCATCTACTGATGACACACACATCTCTACACACACACACCCGCCTACCGATGAAGCCCCCTGCCACCCCTCTAAACACACACACACCCGCCTACCGATGAACCCCCCCACCTCCCTTCTACACACACACACACCTGCCTACTGCTGAACCCCACCACCCCTCTACACACACACGCCGGCCTACCGATGAAATCGACGTCAGCGTGTCCGTCGTCCACGTTGGGCTTGCGGCTGGGCTCCGGGTCAAAGCTGGCGATGACATCATCGAAGAACTGCAACGTGTCCTCCTCGTTAGGGATCGGAGGGGCCGATGGCTCCGCTCTTGTGGCCTAACGATGACCACACACACACACACACACACAGACACACACAAACACACACACACACACACACACACACACACACACACACACACACACAGGCACACACACATGGCGGCCACAGACACACACACACACACACGCACACACACACGCACATCGACCACAAACACACACACACACACACACACACACACACACACAGACAAACACACACACACACACACACACACAAACACACACACACACACACACACAGACAAACACACACACACACACACACACACACAAACACACACACACACAGTGGGGAGGAAAAATAGTCATAGACAGTTTATTTCTTTAATGAAGCAATCAAGCTATATTCAGCACACACACAGGCTCCAGAATAAGAACAGCTAGACAAACAATAATAAGACATTCAATACATAAATATAAATATGACACAGCTGTTACTGCTATTAACGTGCAGTGCAAGTGTAATAAGTCATCAATAACTCAGAGTCTGCCCATTTATCACTTAATAACGCACTAATGAATTAATAATGCACAGTTGACCAACTATATATACCATCTGGACTTATGTGGCCGTCAGGCCTACGTCTTTATGGGTGAAATGTGTGCAAAAAGGATCCTATTATTACTAATTTGTCTAACTGGACACATTTGGGAATGGCAAAGGTAGATTTCAGTTTTTTTTTGTTGTTGTTGTTGTTTTGTTTATCCAACCAAGGTCCAAGTTTGAGCTGTCTGCAGATGTGGAGAATCAGACAGCAAAATTACACCACTATTTATTTTGATCCAGCCAGATCCAGATCATCTAATCATCATATCATCAAATGTTCGTTCTAGCACAGCACGCCAGGTAGGTAATACAGCTACACAGCTACAATTTAGCAAGGTTAAAAAAAGCCCGGCTTTTCCTATTTTTGTTCCTATTTATGTTTGATCACCAGCTCACAAGCCCCTGTTGCGGTCATATCGGCTCCAAACCCATAGCCTACCTGAGTGGCCCTGCTCCGTGGCGGCTTGGGGGCGGGCTTTTTCTTGGTGGTCGTCAGCGATTGTCTGCGCTCTGCGTTCTGGAAGTTGATGACGCTCTGCGTGTACTGGCGCCGCAGGGCCATGAGCTCCTGCAGGTACCGCAAGCAGTTCTCGTTCTGCGAGTAAAGCCATAGCTGATCCTCGCGGATCTGGTAGTAGTACAGCGCAGTGCTGGACTCCAGGTTCACCGAGCTCTTGCTGCGTTTCAGAGTGGCGTCTGAATCCTGCGTGCGCCTGCTTTGAGTCTCACCCACCACGAGCATGGACGTGCTGCGCACCAGCTTGACGGTGCACGCGCTGTGGTAGTCGTCCTCGCGGGTTCTATGGCCTGCACGGTGCCGCTGCCCATTATTAGGACGGAACACATTGTTTATCTTCCGGAACATGATTTTTCTCCAGGTGTTACATTCCGTAAGAATCCGTTAACTAAGTGAAATTAAGCAAAATCCAGACCAGATATCACTCTATCCTGCTGAGGCTCCCATGCCTCCAGGTGAGAAGAGAGTAGTTTCCTCGTGGAAAAGCAGGAGCGGTGTCCAGGGTCTTGAACCATCCGTCAGTCCGGCACGGGATAACAGTGCACCCACATGCCTGTTCCAGCCATGGTCCCGTCTGTGCCCGCGCGTTTCTGTGGACTTGTGGTGCCATGGCAACTAGAAACCCGAGCAGCCCGTGTCACCATGGTTGTGCCACGGGCGCTCAGGTGTCCGCGCCTGCACCAGCCGTCACGGCCTGTGCCTAGAGAGGGCTATTGTGTGTGTACAAGGCCGACCACGCTCTCTACCTAATAAATTAACGATTCAAGAAAACGCAGTCACTGAACCAATTGAAAAGTAATTAACATAACGTTAATGCGATGCAGGACACACCCGCTCTGCTCAAACTAGGTGAAAAGTGTAAGGACATTGAAAAACCCATTTTTTGGATCATTCTCAGCTAGAGTATTAAATGAAATGAAATGAACCGGAGGTCACTGTCAACCTTTGAGATAAGTTAGGCTGGACTTATAAATGGGTCTCCTTGGACCAGTCACAACAGGCATTATTAAATCTGATGAATGATTAAGGCATGGTGTTGCCTTTCCTGTTGTGATTTAATTAGCCAGTGAATAGCCTGTTGCTTCTGGCCAGATACACTTGCCACTACTGCACATACACAATGCTAATACAGCTCTCTCTCTCTCTCACACACACACACACACACCCCAAGCACCACGACATTAATAGTACCCATCCTACCCAGCACTACTAAGAAATCATATACAGTGTGTGGGCAGATGAAACTCATGAAACTTTTAGTGTGTTAAGTGTGTTAAGTACTTTCCCTGCCTCAGACTGAAACCACAGATGGGGAAACACCACGGCAGCACACACACAAACATATATGCACACACACACACACACATACACGCGCACACACACACACACACACACACACACACACACACACACACACACACACACACACACACACACAGATACGGACACACATGCACACGCACACACACATACACACACATATGCACACACACACACACACACACATGCACACACACACGCACACACACACACAAACACACACACAGACATGCACACACACACACCAACACACATGCACACACACACACACACACACATGCACACACACACACAAACACACATGCACAAACACACGCACACACACACACCTGTGTTTCACTTCTCCCTTCAATCCTATATAGAGGGCAGACTCTCTTTGAGCAGACCACCACAACACTCCATCCCTCCACACACACACACACACACAGACACTGGGATGCTTCCTCACTCACATTTGTGTATGTGTGAGTGTGCTGAAGTGCTCTGCCTCGCCTGTCTGAAGTAGCCGTCCCTTTCTGGTGAGTCCTCCTCCTAGTTTTCCTCCTCCCCCTCTTCCTCCTCCTCTCCCTCCTCCCCCTCTTCCTCCCCCTCCTCCTCCTCCTCCTCCTCCTCTTCCTCCTCCTCCTCCTCCTCCGTAGCTCATGGTGACTGAAGAGCACTATCGTGATAGGCCACTGGCCACTGTAAACCAAAGCCTTTATGCGATTCTCTGTAGACTTTATGTTGTCCTCTGCAGACATTATGTTGTCCTCTGTAGCAGGAATGGAAATTGGCACCAAATGTGTAGATTTCAGACACAAAATAATAGTTAACGATTGAGTGGCTGGGGAATTTTATCATTTATTTGTCAGTGGCTAGTAAAGGTCCACATGTTTGTAAAGGGCTGTCTGATGCCGTGTGTTCTGGCCTGTGTCATGTTTCCTGTATTGAGTTGTGTTGTGTTTTGAGTGACACACCAACCTTGATCCCAGGCAATGTTGTGATGTCGTGTCGTGTTGCTAATGAGGCATTTACTCGACCTGGCTTGACTAGCGTGTCAGAGAGTAGAAAGACCATGACGAGGCCCGTGTTGATAGCAGGTAGGATGTGTGTGTGTGTGTGTGTGTGTGTGTGTGTGGACTGCAGTGCATGACAAGGCTATATATCTGAGGCTAAAACACAAGGCTAACGCTAATTCACCTTTCTGGTCTGCCTCTCTCCTACCTATAACATTGTGTTCCTAAAACTTACAGAGAAGTACAGGTCGGTGTACCAAGATTGCTTTATAGTTGTGTGTGTAGATGTTTGCATTTGTGTGAACATGTGTTTGTGTACCTTTTACGCATGGTATGTATATTTTAAAAACCATTGCATTTGTCAGGTACTGTAATGCATTTGTGTGTCATTTGTGTGTATGCATCTATGGCATTACTCATGCGTGTTCATATTGGTGTTGTGTGTGCGCACCTGGTTGTATGTGTGTGTGTGTTTGTGTGTGTCTGTGTGTGTGTGTGTGTGTGTGTGTTTGTGTGTGTCTGTGTGTGTGTGTGTTTGTGAGTGTACTGTCCGGATGTGTGTGTATCTGTGTGGGGGTGTGTGTGTGTATGCGTGTCGTTGTGTGTGTATCTGTCTGGGTGTGTGTGTGTGTGTTTGTGAGTGTATCTGTCTGGGTGTGTGTGTATCTGTCTGGGTGTGTGTATGTGTTTGTGTGTGTCTGGGTGTGTGTGTATCTGTGTGGGCGTGTGCGTGTGTGTGTGTGTATGTGTGTTGGTGTGTGTGTATCTGTCTGGCTGTGGGTGTGTGTATGTGTGTGTGTTGGTAGACACCATGCTGTGTGAGAGCCGCCTGTGGACTGTGGCGTTTTGCCAGGACTGGGACGGCCCGTCTGACGCATGCAAAACCACGCCTGTCACCACGGCAACAACCTCAGGATGCGTCCCCGTCACCGCCCCCGTCCCCCCCAGCCCTCGCCTCAGCACCCGCACCCTCCCATCGCCACGGCAACAACCCCGCGCCAGCCTTCGCCAGCTGTTCCCGGCGGAGAGCCCCCGACTGTTGGAGCCCCATGCCCAGGCCTGCAGGCTGGCCTCCCCAGGCCTCGACGCCGGCCAGGTCGCCTCGCCCCGATCGCCCCCCGCCGCCGAGCCCTTCCTGGTTTCCCCCTCCTGCCGGAGCATCTGCCAGGACTACAGCGACCTGTGCATCGCCGGCGACCAGGTGCTGCTGCTCGGAGGCGCCCAGGACGTAGACGTGGGCGTGGGTGTGTGTACGGGCGATCTGCAGGGCAGCCTCTGCCGGGACCCCGGGGCGGGCTGTGGACCAGAGCAGGGCCTGGCGTCAGGGGGGCCCGGGCGGGAGGGGGAGGGAGAGGTGCTGCTGCCGTGGGGCGAGGAGGATGGCGCGCTGGTGCTGGGAGCGGCCCGAGAGCGAGAGCGAGAGCGCCCCTCGCTGGCGGCGGTGGAGCGCCCGCTGTCCGACGCGCAGCTGAACCGCTACCTGGAGCAGAAGCTGCTGGAGCTGTACCGCCAGCACCTGACCCAGGGCCCCGCCACGCTGTGGCCCGCCACCGCCACGCCCGCCGGCCTGGAGCGCCCCCCCGGCCCGCCCCCCCTGCTGCTGGCCTCCGAGCTGCTGCAGTCCAGCCTGGACCAGATCACGCTGCAGCTGCGCCCCCTGGAGGCCGGCCGGGCCAAGGACATGCTCATGAGCTGCCTGCTCAGGGTGGCCAGCAGCCTGCAGTCCAGCCAGATCAGCACGCCCCTGCTCCAGATCTCCACGGAGACCACTCCGTAATGGGGGGGGGGTTGACATGGAGACCATTCAGTAAGGGTGGGGGTCGGCATGGAGACCACTCAGTAAGGGGGGGGGGGGGGGGGGTTGGCATGGAGACCACTCTGTAAGGGGGGGTGGAGGGGGGGGTTGGCATAGAGACCACTCCATAAGGGGGGGGGGTTTGGCATGGACACCACTCCGTAAGAGGGGGGGTCGACATGGAGACCAGTCAGTAAAGCGCAGGGGGGGGGGGTGTCGGCATGGAGACCACTCCGTAAGGGAGGGGGTCGACATGGAGACCAGTCAGTAAGGGGGGGGGGGGGGTTGGCATGGAGACCACTCCATAAGGCGGGGGGGGGGGGGGGGGGGGGGGTTTGGCATGGACACCACTCCGTAAGAGGGGGGGTCAACATGGAGACCAGTCAGTAAGGGGGGGGGGTTGGCATGGAGACCACTCCATAAGGGGGGGTGGAGGGGGGGGTTGGCATAGAGACTACTCCATAAGGGGGGGGGTTTGGCATGGACACCACTCCGTAAGAGGGGGGGTCAACATGGAGACCAGTCAGTAAGGGGGGGGGGGTGTCGGCATGGAAATCACTCTGTAAGGGGTGGGGTCGGCATGGAGACCACTCAGTAATAAGGGGGATCACCATGGACACCACAGAGACAATTCAGTAAGGGGGGGTTGCGATGTTGACCACTTAGTAAGGGGGGGGAGTCGCCACAGAGACCACGGGAGGGGGGCCGGGAGGGGCATTGCCATGGAGACCACTCAGCAGTAAAGGGGGGGGGGGGTCTTCACTCTCTCCATAGACACCAGTGGATGACAGAGAGGGAGGCGGTGTTGGTTGGGGGGGGGGCACTGCAGGTGTCTGCTGCAGGTGTCTGTGCTCTCCCACACAGGCAGTTGCACAAGCCAATGCCACTGGGCCTCAGGGCAGTGGGCCCCAGAGGTGTTTGCCCTGTTATAAGTGGATAAAAGCATCAGCTAATGTAATCTCATGCACTTATATAACGATGGCAGGACACAGGAGTGGCATTGGGACTTATGGTACAGGTAGCTGGTCAGGGCCATTGCAGTGGGGATTGGGACTTATGGTACAGGTAGCTGGTCAGGGCCATTGCAGTGGGGACTTATGGTACAGGCAGCTGGTCAGGGCCATTGCAGTGGGGATTGGGACTTATGGTACAGGCAGCTGGTCAGGGCCATTGCAGTGGGGACTTATGGTACAGGCAGCTGGTCAGGGCCATTGCAGTGGGGATTGGGACTTATGGTACAGGCAGCTGGTCAGGGCCATTGCAGTGGGGAAAGGGGGACCCTAAAGTGTGTCATATGCGCAAGTATAGCCTGAATGTAAGCACACGTATGCCTTGTGTAAGTAGCCTGAATGTAACCAGACATATGCTTTGTGTAATTACCCTGAATGTAACCAGACATATGCTTTGTGTAATTACCCTGAATGTAACCAGACGTATGCTTTGTCTAAGTAGCCTGAATATAAGCACACGTATGCTTTGGGTAAGTAAGCCTGAATGTTATGTGTGAATAAAAAAAATAAATGTTAAAATCTTTTACCTTATGTGTCACTCTAGCCAAGGAGGGGAGAAGTCACCCCACCCAACTTCAAAGCCGGGTCTTCAGGGTACCAAACATGCACTCTGGCCACTAGGGGTGCCAGGTCTTGAGGGTACCAAACATACACTCTGGCCACTAGGGGCGCTGGCGGATAAAAACCCATAGTTCAGCAAGAGGCAGATAAATCAATGTTGAAATCTTTGATACAAATCAAAAACGTGTGTGTATGTGTGTGTGTGTGTATGCACCATATGTATGTATACATTTAGAGGTAGCTATGCAGAAAGTGGAGGTTGGACTCACAGCACACAATATGGAGCCTGTGCAGCTTATTTTAAGTAGCTATGTAATTACTATACCTAAATGATGTTCAGCTTCTCTGCAATGGCAACTGTTAAATCTAAACAGACAAAAAAAAACAAAACAAAAAAACAAACGGAATAAAAAAACACTGAAGCAAATGTGAAATTACAGCAAAATGACCACATGGTGTCACTATTGGACCAAGAGTCTGGAGAGAGGTATCTACAGTAAGAGTCAGGAGAGAGGTATCTACAGTAAGAGTCTGGAGAGAGGTATCTACAGTAAAAGTCTGGAGAGAGGTATCTACAGTAAGAGTCTGGAGAGAGGTATCTACAGTAAGAGTCTGGAGAGAGGTATCTACAGTAAGAGTCAGGAGAGAGGTATCTACAGTAAGAGTCTGGAGAGAGGTATCTACAGTAAGAGTCTGGAGAGAGGTATCTACAGTAAGAGTCTGGAGAGAGGTATCTACAGTAAGAGTCTGGAGAGAGATATCTACAGTAAGAGTCTGGAGAGAGGTATCTACAGTAAGAGTCTGGAGAGAGGTATCTACAGTAAGAGTCTGGAGAGAGGTATCTACAGTAAGAGTCTGGAGAGAGGTATCTACAGTAAGAGTCTGGAGAGAGATATCTACAGTAAGAGTCAGTCATATTTATCACTGTGACCACACAGCACACAGTGCACACAACAAAACTCAACCTCTGCATTAACCCATCACATGTGTGAGCAGGGGGCAGCCGTGACAACGGTGGCGAGGGGGCAGTGTGTGGGGACAGTACCATGCTCAGGGCACTTTAGTGTGTGTGTGTGTGTGTATGTGTGGGGACGGTGCCATGCTCAGGGTACCTCAGTGTGTGTGTGTGTATATGTGTGGGGACGATACCATGCTCAGGACACCTCAGTCACAGGGGAGGATGGAGTGCTGGTCATTGACCCCCCCCCCCCACCCACCTGTCGGTGTGGAGAACTGAAGCTGAAGCTCTCTCTTTAAAGTTTGTAAAAAGTCACTTGAGCGAACCTTATTGAGCATCCAAACTCGGTCTGTTCCCTAAAGCAGATCTGCCCTAATGGATGGATAGTAAAACATGTAAAAGATGTATACAGTAAAAGATTACACACAAACACACACACACATTATATATAGGTCCTGGGGCTCAAACCTGCAACCTTCTGGCGTTCCATGTGGGCAGGCCGTAGTTCTCACCCCTACCCTGCTGCCACTCGCTCAGCCTGAGGGCCGTCTGTGTTCACACGCATACAGTCACACTACACCCCCACTACACCTCCGTCACCACTCACACATGGTACATCCCACATTCTGCTCTAAACCCATGTTCATACGCATGCAGTTCTACGACACCTGCGTCACACAGGGTACATGTCACATTCACATTCTGTTCTAAACCCATTCCAGAGCATTCATATCCAATAACTCTGCCAATGTTCAACCTAATCAAAGTTTTATTTATTTTGATAAAGTTACAAGATACAAAATGAATTTGTACAATGTAAATGTGTACAATGCATAACAGCATCAAATAAGAAATAATGCAATACAGTATAAAAAAATAGCATACATATATTTGTATATTGTACACATATGCAAAAATATATACACTAGTAAACTGTGAAAGTCTTGTATATGAAAAGATTTTGACACACATTCTTTTAAAAGAGTGAGAAAAGAACAGACATTAACAGAACTGCCTTTTGGTGAGAAGGAGGCTTGACAAAACAGAAAAACAACAAAGTCATTCATTTATAATATAGTAGCACATTGTTACTATACTGCATTAAAACATACAACCACACTCTCTTTTCCAGCATGTCTGATAATCTGATCAATTTGACCTCCCTTTTTTGCTTACTGTCCAATTGCATGGGTGAAAATAGCTTTAAATCCTCGCCAGCAGGCTACTCAAGACCACCGCCGTGGTACACACATTGTTTATTAGTTAGTTTATTAGTTTATTAGGATCCCCATTAGCTGGGCACAGACCCAGCTATTCTTCCTGGGGTCCAACAATAAAATCATATACAGTTAAAATTCTATACAATTTACAATTCAATGCATTCAATTAATCAACCATCAATTGAAGAAAAAAGAAAGAAAAAAAACATATAATTTAATTACTTTAATAATGGTTTTAGACCTTAAAAAATCTCTACCTCAATTCTATATTGACCTATTTTATGTATGATAGGCTCAGATATTTTGTGCATGTTTTTTGAAAACGACTTTACTATTCAATGTAGTTAACTTGATTGGCAACTTGTTCCATGCTTTAATTGATCTATATTCAACAGTGCGTAGAAATGCATTAGTATTAATCTTTGGGACACACAGTCTCCCTGCTGCTGCAAGCCTTGTGTTATATGTATGAATGTCACAACTTTTATAGAGCAGATTATAGTGATTTAATGGAGTTTTATTGTGTAAAACTGCCCAGGTTGAACCAGTCTGGGCGGGTAGGTAGGTTGGTCTTTACTGCCACACAACAAAACCAGTGGTAATTCAGGTAATTAAGGTTGTTCAGTCCAAGGAAATATAAAGAAAATAATAAAATAAAAATCTAAAGAAGTAGATTCAGATGAGTTTATCAGTGTTCCAGAGTCTGATGGCTGAAGTGAAGAAACTGTCTCTGAAACGTGTCTGTACAAATCGACCTAAAGCATCTTCCACAGGGGAGAACAGCAACATCAGAGCAGCCCTACTTCACAACACAGAGGAGCCAACAGGAATATAAACTTGATTACGGGAGTGGAGACTGTATTTGAAACTAGCAGAAGAATGTGGAATCCAAAATGTAGGAGTAATAGTCGTTCTTTTGTTTTCCTTCACTGTTGACGTCCTAAAAGAGAGTCATAAAAAAGAGAGGAAGACTATGTGAAAATAAGTAAGGCCATACGGTATGAAAACCGACTCAGGCATTGCCACCTTGGCCACACTAGTGCAGTCGGAACTCAAATGTTAAAAAACAGTTCATGTATGTTGGCTTTAACAGGGGCAGAGGGCAGAAATAAGTTAAAATAAAGTTAATGCATTTTGGCTTTAAGAGGGGCAGAGGGGCAGGGATAAACTCTGGAGGTGGGGTCTTTAGGCTTCAGCGTAGGTGCGAGATCTCAGTTTGGAAAAGGGGGAGGGGCCAGTGCCTTGGACAAGATGGGACTGCAGGGGACCGGACACATCTCATATCAGCCTACATCCCGGACCATCAAGACAGGGAACAATCAGGGGTGGTGGGAGGGGCATCACAGGGACCAATCGGGGGTGGTGGGAGGGGCAACGCAGGGACCAATCAGGCTGGCGGGAGAGTAGTCACAGGGACCAATCAGGGGTGGTGGGAAGGGGATCACAGGGACCAATCCGGGGTGATGGAAGGCGCATCACAGGGATTAATTGGGGGTGTTGAGAGGGACGACACAGGGACCAATCAGGCTGGTGGGAGGGTTGTCACAGTGACCAACTGGGGGTGGTAGGAGGGGCAACACATGGACCAATCAGGGGTGGTGGGAAGGGCATCACAGGGACCAATCAGGGATGATGGGAGGGAGGCCACACATGGCACACTGAAAACAGATTAATGAGATGGGACATTCTTTACACATGTACACAATTTGTTCATCTGCTGGGGTAAGCGGATTACTGTACATGTAATTTGTTCATCTGCTGGGCTAAGCGAATGACTGTAGATGTAATTTGTTCAGCTGCTGGGGTAAGCAGATGACTGTACATGTAATTTGTTCATCTGCTGGGGTAAGCGAATCACTGTACATGTAATTTGTTTAAAGCAGCACTATGCAACTTTTTCCAGTTAATTAATCATCTTCATAAGTTGACAGATGCTTAAATAAGTCATTACCAGGTGAATAAATACTTTCTCAACCGCCCCTGCTGAATACCAGGCTTGCAATATCTGGATGTCCGTCCGGGCACCCTCAGACTCACAAAGTCTCGAATATCGCAAGAAGCAGAATCATGTTAAATTCAGAAGTAATTCTGACTTTACTTACCTCGGTGGACATGACTACCTCTGTATTTGCCCGTTACTTAGATCAGTTGAGTTAAACCACATGCACAGGGTGAGGGGAAGGGAAAACATTACATTTTTATAAGAGTGTACATTTACTTGTGGACACTAGGGGGAGCTCCGCTGACAAAAAGCACTTAACGTTGCATACCGGTATATGTACTCTGGTAAACCCGCAGCTCGTACTTCATTTCATTTTGTACAGAGGGTCTGGACTAGCCTAGTAAACCCACAGCTCCTACTTCATTTCATTTTGTACAGAGGGTCTGGACTAGTCTGGTAAACCCGCCTCTCGTACTTCATTTCATTTTGTACAGAGGGTCTGGACGGGAATCTCTTGAGGGTCATTTAGCAAGTCCCAGCAAGACCGGTCCAATCAGCGAACAGAGGGTGTGTTCGTTAGCCGTGACGTTGACCTTGTGTGCTACATTTGTAGTGCATAGGTAGGCTAATTGCATACGTGGCAACCAGGCGTTAGCGATTGGGTAAAGGCAGAGGCACTTTTTTAAAACTTCAGCAGAGTCCACACCTCCCACAAATCCTACAAAATCCACATGATGGGGTCTGATGAACATTTTGTACCAAGCTGACGTTTCTCATCAATCAAAATCATCAGAGGTTAAAGCCAAACACACTGTTTGGTGTGTTTCATAATACACTAGAATATAAAAGGACATTACTGGAAATAAGCTCTGACAGGTTGAATAAGACTCCGTTACTCAAGTGAAGTTTTTTATAATTACTTTACACATGGATCATATTAATTAAAAGGGTGTACTCAACCTGTTGTAATCAACCTAATTTTATAAATAAATATCCAAATGGGTAAATATACATTTGTTATAAGTTAACGTATTACATAAAAAAATCTATGATGGTGCTAACCTGCAATATCTGACTCAGCGTGTGCTTAAAAGAGATGGGCACTGCTGTATGATGCTGTGAAACGTCTCCTTCATCCTTCGATTCCTCCGCTCCTCTTCCTCCCTCTGTGCCACCACCATGGCTGCCTCTTCATCTCGTACAAACTGCCGAAGCTTCTCAAACTCCTCCCTGATCTGTTCTTCTGTTTCAAAGCTCTGGTGGTTTAACATATCGTCATTGTCGACATTACTTTAAAGTTACACTGAGTGATTTATTTTCTAATTTCTAGAAACATATCTTTACCTCAAGAAGGTCTGCTGATTTATCAAAGGTAGGTTTAAACCTTCTATAAAAGTTCATCTGTTCCTTAAGCATGTTTAGTTCTGTCTTCTTCCTCTCCTAAAACAGAAATATACAAATGTTGGAAGACTATTAAATGACAACTACTATGGCTACATGTACGCACATCACATTAATTCAACTGCAACCCATAGTCAACATGTGAGAAGAGTGTGTTGGGCAGTTTGCTACTACTTATCATCATTGCACAGCTGACACAAACTAATGGATGTACTGCATGTTCCCATCAGCAATGTGTTTATTAAAATGACTTCTATTTGTTGTGATGCACAGAGCAGATGGTTCTTACCTTCAGGTACTTGGTTTGGTCGATCTCCTCCTCTACGGCTCTGATCTGGCCTGAAAGCACTGACATCTCACTAGTCAAACTGGCCTTCATATTCCCACTCATCCACGGGCTCCCCTCCCTCAGCGCAGCCAGGCGGTGGGCCTCTTTCTCTCTCAAGATCTCATAGAGCTTTGGCACAGAAAGGTTATTTAGGTATGACATCCAAAGACACAGTCACAATCAGTGTTATCCTATCCTAGCCATAATCTCAAACACTCACATTTACAACATTTTAGTCTTTCTGTTACAACAGCTTAACCCAAAGCTGCTCTGCAACTGTACTTGCAACATGTTGCAACAAGTTAATCAAGCCTTTACAGTTGGTGATACCGATTTCTACTGGTGTCCCAACTGAGACTGAAGTTACATGACATATACCTTATTTCATATTGATTATGGATATTATCAAAACCCTTTCCTCATCCGTTCATCATATTTTTCACACTACAGTCTAATAGAAAATGCACTTAAGAAATCACAGCAAGTAGCATTAGACTTCTGCACCCAATGACACATGATATAATGCCAGGATGTTTAAGTGGGCCTAAGACTAACAAACAGAGCTCCACTTCTCATTTAAGCCAGAATGGCTACAAAATACATGTAGCCATATTGTAAATATATTAATGTAAATAGTTATTTTTATCCCAGTTATTTTTCAGATTTTTCTGATGTCTGTGTGTGTATATATTATATCTTAAAGCTATCTAAACCATTTGTGAAGGTAGTTTGTTTAATCACAAAACGTTTTGGCTTAAAAATCTCTTTTACTACTGACATAGAGCTCTGCATAAAAAATACCTTACCCATTGTAATCTTTTCTTTATTATGCCATCCCGGTCATGGAAAAGAAAGAACACAGAAAGCACAGCTGCTCACACACATCTCATCTCACACACCAATCATATCTACATCTCAGTCTCAATCTCAATCTCAGAGTATTTCTTCAAGTCAAGGGGGCATTTGCCATCCTGACAGAAATGTATCAGAAATGCTTGACAGATTGTAAACATTAGCGGACACCTACATACCATGACAGACAGTAAAATATTAGCTTTACCGTATGTATCAGGGGGTAAGATGTTCAAATGAAACTACAATGTATTTTGACAATGTTGGTGACATTCATGTTTATTCATGTATTCATCCATGTTCATTCACCTTAACAGCTTTTTAAAATATTTATTTAATTTGAATTTGATCTGACTTGGAGCTTTGCATAAAAAGGAATACAAAAAAATTATGTGTCCCTAATGTCTGTGTGTGTATACATTACATCTCAAACCTCTCTAAACCACTGGTGGAGGTAGTTTGTGTAATCACAAATCCTAAACTTTTTGCATTAAAAATCTCTTTTACTACGGACATAAAACTCTGCATAAAAAAGACCTTACCTCATAGAATTTTTCCTTTATTACGCCATCCCGGTCATGGAAAAGAAAGAACACAGAAGACACAGCTGCTCACACACATCTCATCTCACACACATCTTATCTACATCTTATATTATCTTAGTTAGTTCGTTTTTTCCCATTGTTTTCTGATGCTTTATCTGATGCTATGGTGCTTTCATGACAATGACTGAAAATGCCCAAGGCAGCACTCCCCATCCACAAAAATCAAGAATAATCTCAGAGTAGTTCTTCCAGTCAAGGGGGCATTTGCCATCCTTAAAGATATGTATCAGAAATGTTTGACAGATTGGAACCATCTGGGGACACCTGCATACCATGACAAACAGTGAAATATTAGCTTTACTGTATGTATCAGGGGGTAAGATGTTCAAATGACACTATAATGTATTTTCTCAAAGTTGGTGACAATGTTGTAGTATAGTCTAATGGAAAATGTGCTTGACAAACTGTGGCAGGTGGCAGGGTACTTCTGGACCCAATGACACGGTATAAAAGCAACAGTGTTTTATAATCACCATCTTATTGTATCTAAAGTGTGTATAATATTGTACCACACCATGTTTATTCATTGTGTGTGCAACCTTAACAGCTTTTTAAAATATTTATTTAATTTGAAAATGTCTGTTTTCATAACTGACTTGGAGCTTTGCATAAAAAGGAATAAAAAATAAAAATCACGTGTCCCTAATGTCTGTGTGTATACAATACATCTCAATCCTCTCTAAACCACTGGTGGAGGTAGTTTGTGCAATCACAAATCCTAAACTTTTTGGATTAAAAATCTCTTTCACTTCTACTGACATAAAACTCTGCATAAAAAAGACCTTACCTCTATGTCCTTTATTATGCCATCCCGGTCATGGAAAAGAAAGAACACAGAAAACACAGCTGCTCACACACATCTCATCTCACACACCAATCTTATCTACATCTTATCTTATCTTAGTTAGTACCCCACCCCAGATTTTTTCGTGATGCCAGCCAGGTATTTGATGGCAATGACTGAAAATGCACTGCCCAACTACAAAAAACAAGATTAACCTCAGAGTAGTTCTTCTAGTCAAGGGGGCATTTGCTAGCCTTATAGAAATATATTAAAAATGTTTGACAGATTTTAACAATCTGGGGAAACCTGTATCATCATGCCAGACAGTGAAATATTAGCTTACTGTATGTACCAGGGGTAAGACAGTCAAATGAAACTATACTGTATTTTCACAAAGTTGGTGACAATGTTGTAGTATAGTCTAATGGAAAATGTGTTTGACAAACTGTGGCAGGTGGCAGGGTACTTCTGCACCCAATGACACGGTATAAAAGCAACAGTGTTTTAAATTCACCATCTTATTGTATCTAAAGTACATATAACATTGTATGACATCATGTTCATTCATTGTGTGTACAACCTTAGCAGCTTTTTAAAATATTTGTTTAATTTGAAAACCTCTGTTTCTATAACTGACTTGGAGCTTTGCATAAAAAGGAATAAAAAATAAAAATCACGTGTCCCTAATGTCTGTGTGTGTACATTACATCTCAAACCTCTCTAAACCACTGGTGGAGGTAGTTTGTCTAATCACAAATCCTAAACTTTTTGCATTAAAAATCTCTTTTACTACTGACATAAAACTCTGCATAAAAAGACCTTACCAGTATTAGTATTTCCTTTATTACGCCATTCTGGTCATGGAAAAGAAAGAACACAGAAGACACAGCTGCTCACACACATCTCATCTCACACACATCTTATCTACATCTTATATTATCTTAGTTAGTTCGTTTTTTCCCATTGTTTTCTGATGCTTTATCTGATGCTATGGTGCTTTCATGACAATGACTAAAAATGCCCAAGGCAGCACTTCCCATCCACAAAAATCAAGAATAATCTCAGAGTAGTTCTTCCAGTCAAGGGGGCATTTGCCATCCTTAAAGATATGTATCAGAAATGTTTGACAGATTGGAACCATCTGGGGACACCTGCATACCATGACAGACATTAAAATATTAGCTTTACTGTATGTATCAGGGGTAAGATGTTCAAATGACACTATAATGTATTTTCTCAAAGTTGGTGACAATGTTGTAGTATAGTCTAATGGAAAATGTGCTTGACAAACTGTGGCAGGTGGCAGGGTACTTCTGGACCCAATGACACGGTATAAAAGCAACAGTGTTTTATAATCACCATCTTATTGTATCTAAAGTGTGTATAATATTGTACCACATCATGTTTATTCATTGTGTGTGAAACCTTAACAGCTTTTTAACATATGTATTTAATTTGAAAATGTCTGTTTTCATAACTGACTTGGAGCTTTGCATAAAAAGGAATAAAAAATAAAAATCACGTGTCCCTAATGTCTGTGTGTATACAATACATCTCAATCCTCTCTAAACCACTGGTGGAGGTAGTTTGTGCAATCACAAATCCTAAACTTTTTGGATTAAAAATCTCTTTCACTTCTACTGACATAGAGCTCTGCATAGAAAATACCTTACCCATTGTGGTCTTTTCTTTATTTTGCCATCCCGGTCATGGAAAAGAAAGAACACAGAATACACAGCTGCTCACATACATCTTATCTCACACACATCTTATCTACATCTTATATTATCTTAGTTCGTTTTTTTCTGATGCTAGGTCTTTCTTGACAATGATTGAAAATCAAGATTAATCTCAGAGTGGTTCTTCCAGTCAAGGGGGCATTTGCTACCCTCACAGATATGTATCAGAAATGTTTGACAGATTGGAACCATCTGGGCAGGGACACCTGCATGCCATGAGAGACAGTAAAATATTAGCTTTACTGTATGTATCAGGGGTAAGATGTTGACACTATAATGTCTCTGTAACTGTTTCTATAACTGACTTGGAATTGGCTTTGCATAAAAAATAAAAATAAAATCACATGCCCCTAATGTGTGTGTACATTACATCTCAAACCTCTCTAAACCACTGGTGGAGGTAGTTTGTCTAATCACAAATCCCGGATTAAAAATCTCTTTTACTAGTAAGTCAGTGTTTGGTGGAAATGAGCCCTAACAAACAGAGCTCCTGAATGACACACAACACAGGATACTAATACTAAAGGACACAGCAGATAACTGCACATAATCATTTGCACAAATGCAGCAAAACATTTAGTATTTCTTCAAAATAAATAAAAATTGTCTTTAAAGTCACTACACATTATGGATGCTTAACAAGTAGCTCAAAGAAATTACAAATTCAGCTGTAGGAAATGTACAGAGATGACTGAGACAAAACTACTAAAATAAGAGGAACACTGATTATGTATCTACCAAAAGAACAATTTCTTTTTTAAAAAGTCTTTAAAAAAAGTAAACAGTTTTCTCCTTCCTGTTCAAGAGTCACCTATATATATATATATATATAATGAAACAGGACACTTAACAATTGTCAAATTCTTCCAAAAAACAATCAGGTCACAACTGAAATGTTTTAACCTGAGCTCATGATACAGGCTAGATAAACTAATAAACCAGTAGAGGAAACTTACCGGAAAAGAAATCCTATACTCATACATATCTGTGCTTGTGGAGTTCTCATTGTTATCTATTTCTTGGTTTCGCACATCCTCTTGTTCATGCAGTCTGTGAAAGTTGTCTGAAAGAAGGGGAGAGCATCAGTGAGTGTCCAAAACAGACGTAGTATCTTGCTGCCTTGCTGTCCTCACTGTCTTACACCTCACTAGCTGCAGTAAGCATCAAAGGACACTGTTTCAGACGACCACGCAAAACAGCTAAATCAGATGCCATCTTCTGTTTATTTAGCTGTAGAGAGACTGTTGCCAAGTTATAGACAACTGACTTAATAATTTGATAGGATTTTGGACATTAAAGGCAACATGAAGGAAACATCTATCCTGTCTTCAAACCTGGACCAAATGAAGGCACCTTAAAAGGCATACTTTGTATGTATTTACATGATTCAGAAAAACCTTCATGACTTGCTACCACTTGAGTGCTTCCTTAGAAGTCACCATTTTGTCCTCTTTGGACATATAGCCATTGCAACAACATGCATGAGCATACACAAAACCTCTATGGGATAGTGCTCGCCATACAACTTCACCCAGGGCTGTCACCAAAGGCAAGCACTGGGTGCAATGCAAGATTTGCAACGCAAGAGGCCAAAAGATAAGCAGCTCAAACTTACTGAGTTCATTTTCCATGTCCAAAGCCATCTGGTTTAGGTTCATGGCCCTTAAGATGTCCAACACGATTCTCCCAGAGTTTTTAATGGTGTACACCTGCACTATTTGGTCTACAGTGTCATAGCGGTCACTGTTCTCCAGGTCACCCCATTGGATTTGTCCCTTCTCATTTAAATGGCGCTTAAAATGTGTGAATTGGCCTGCTGAGAGTTTTTTCAGGGTTGTCCTCAGTGTATTTTTCAATGCGTCCATCATCGAGTCTGGTGTTTCAGGGAGTAGACTGGTTAAACTCAGTACAGAGACAACTGGAAAAAAAAAACTTCATGTACATTGGGTCACATAGTTCATGTTTAAGCATACACCTTTTATGTACAGATACATCTCTGCCTTGATAAAGTTAGATATACCTTTAAAGATCCACCTTAAGATGTAGAACTTCTTTCACCTCTTCTAATTGCAATGGGTAGTGTGAGGTCACTCCTATGTCAAAAGCTTTTGGTGCCTCTGTCCTATGAGACAAACTGTAACAGGAAGAGACATTAGTACTGTCATAGGCTGCAGCCATTTACAGACACCTGTCAAGCCCTGAAACAGCATCCCTAGTGGTTTAGACGAATTAAAACAGGCTGATAAAAGTAGTTTTAACACATTTACTACTTTAGCACAATGTTCTACTTAGCAAACTAACAGGAAAGAGAAAAATTGTCTAAAATAACCAGCGTAGCCGAAAGAGAATGTGTGTGATATGGGCAGACAGTTCTAGATATTGAACAATGTGGATAACTTCAAAAATATTCAGTAGGCGAGAAGTAGTGTGATAATGTATTGTAAAAAAAAATATCTTCTAAGTATTATGGTCTGCATTTGAGACAGGAAAACCAGTGCCAAAGTTAGAGGGCTTTATGACCAGGGCCGAATTAGCATCGGGCCAGCTGGGGCGGTGCCAAGGACAGGGTGCCAGGGGGCAAGGAGGGTGTTGGGCATGGGTGCAGGGCAGGGGGGCAAGGAGGCTGTTGGGCATGGGTGCAGGCCAGGGGGGGGAGGGTGTTGGGCATGGGTGCAGGGCAGGGTGCCAGGGGGCAAGGAGGGTGCTGGGTATGGGTGCAGGGCAGGGCCCCTAAAAGCACACCACTCAAAACAATTAAGGGAGCAAGCAGAATGTATGTTGAGCTGTTGTACTACAATGGTTTCGACCTTGGCCTGGTGGTCTGGAATATTCCCCAGCGTCCTGGTAACATGTCCAGAGCCGACTTATTGCCGACTTATTACTGAGTGTTCCCATGGCGTGGCAGCATTGGTTACAGCCATGAACCACAAACTCAGCCATATAGCAGTCCACACTGCACACATTTTAGCCATTATGGTACAGAATGCCACTGTGAAACAAATGTGGGCACCTTGCCTTTATATAATACCGCGCTGCTACAAGGTTTGAGCATACACTGCTAGTCAAAACTACTGCTAGTCAAAACTAAAGAAACTGTTTTGACAAAATGGGTTTGCTCCCTTAATTGTTTTGAGTAGTGTACAGGCATGCCATAGTGTAACCAGGTCATTAGCTCAGTGACATGTTTTAAAGTGAGCACACCATTTATGCATTTTTTTCCATTTATGTAATTCCGCTGACTGAGTTATGATATAGAGGTCCCTGAAATGTTGTGAAAAATGACTTGGCCACCTGAATTTTGGGTGGCAGGATCTGCAAGACAATTTTGTGCCGAAGGGCACTCCAGTCTATAATCTGGTCTTGTGCGTGTGTCCGTGCGCGCGCACTCCACTTTATGCCTATATGGCTAAAATAACATAAAACCTAGCTGACTTGACTTGTTTTTAACAGGACAAAGTTCAAAATGTAGATACATCAGTATATTCCAGTTCTTGTGTAGACCTACGGTCGGGCTGGCTACCTTTTTATGTCTATTATTTTAATGTTGTTATTATGTTAACACACCTGCTTTAATAAATGCAATCCAGGGAATGAAAGTTAACAGACGTCGCAAACCTCAGAATAGCGGAGACCACGAAAAACACAGCTTGCTTACAGTTTTTCTCAGTTGCTTAGACACATTTTCTGAAAACATGCCTCATACTCTCAGAACTCTACACACAAGTCAAAAAAAACACACACAATGGGCAAAACCCCTCACTTCTCTTGCAAAATGAAACTTTGCATTCAAAACAGCATTATTTCTTCTCAAAATGCTATTTTGTTGTCAAATGACAAACACAAACCATCATATGAATAGACATTTATAACAACCAGTTGAACACTGATGTGCTAAATGTAAAACACTATGATAAATGGAAAACACTTCTTCTCCATTCATGATAATGATTTAGGCCTTTTTTGTTCAGTGTGTGTGTGTGTGTGTGTTTGTGTTCGTGTGTCGGTTGTGTATTTCCAAACAATGTGTTGTTGTTTTTAGCACTCAGAATTGTGCCATTCTTACTATTTCAGGCTTTCTCTGTGTGAGTAGCAAATTGTGTTTACCACTTGTTCTCCTAAAGGTTTATCTGATAATCCTGCTGAATAGGGAAACCAGTTTCTCTCCTCCCAAGCTGTACTGCGTATTACACTGCAGGCGTTATTCAATGTAATGTGTCTTGCTGTTTGTGTTGGTTAGGCCTATTGGCATGTCTGACTGTGCCTTTGAATCCATTGATCAGCTGTTATATCAGTAATACGCAAGAGGAAAAAAACGAGCCAACATCTGTATGTGTCGCTCTGTCTCTTTCTGTCTCTGTATGTTTGTCTGTCTGTCTCTCTCTCTCTCAAACTTACTTGTGGAGTAGCTGTCTGTCTCTCTCTCTCTCAAACTCACTTGTGGAGTAGCTGTCTCTCTCTCTCTCTCAAACTTACTTGTGGAGTAGTCATGTGGGCGTGTGGTGGAATGCAGACAAGTAGGTACATGTCAGCAAGCAACGGTAAGCTACAAATATAAACCCGCCTTTGCCACTGCTCATCTCACTGAGACTAGAGGGGGGTGTGGTCCACAGAGAAGACCTCTTGTTACTCATGTTGTCATTATTACAGCTGCGATCGGCAGTAATCGTGGCATTTCCTTATGTTTGTGTTCATGAGTACATATCGTGGTAGACTGTTTCGATGATGCTAAGTCATGTGATATTTGAACCAAAGGCTGAATAGAATGTGCCACATGTAGCTCAGCCCTACTGTCAGCTCTCAGAGAAACTCCACACAGCTCTTAGTGTGACAGACTACTTTGTTTCTTCTTGAAGGGGGTGTGGACTGCATGGGTATTTCTAACAACACGAGCTACAACTTCTAGATGAGAGATATTAGTTGAATGGTATAACAATGTGCTGATCAGAACAGATGTTGGATTTAAGAGACAGATTTCTCATCGGTCATTATACTGTATTAATATAACCAAGCTTACAGTGGAGCATTGGCAGGCATATATGTGCTGCACGAGTTTCTTTTTCCCGATGTCTTTCCTCGGTTTGCACCTGAGACATCGACAAATGGGCCACATGACATTCGCTGCTTATGGAGACGCACTTGAGGTTTGAACTCATAGTAACGTGACTTTGTAACATGTAATGGCGCGCTAACGCCAATGTTGACCTGTTGGGTAAACAAAGCACCTTTTTAAACAGCCTTAATGCATTAGTAATAAAATAACCAACACAGGTGTTTACTATACTCATTCATATTGATATTCCCATTTATTCATCTTCAAGTTATGTTCTGAACATTGTAGGAGAAATAAGAAATGCCGTAAAACATGTAAATATAGCAGAGCAGCACTGTGTTTTTGTTTCAAGTGATCCTGGGTAAAAGATCAACTGTAGTGGAGTCCACCGCAAAACAAAACAAAAATAAAATAAAAATAAACCCTAAATAGTTACATTCCTGTCAGGAATACCTGGGTACTAATGGCCATTGCCACCTGCTGCATAAACACCACCACTAATGAGAGCCCATATCTGTGCCTCCAGTCTCTTCTTTAACGCTTCATTCACTGCTCTGTATTGCTCTGAACTACAGGTATGACTAAATAATACCATGACTATGAACATGTTATAGGGCATAATACCAATACTATGAACATGTTATAGAGCATATATGACATAACTTTGAACATGTTATAGGGCATAATACCATGATTATGAACATGTTATGGGGCATAATACCATGACTATGAACATGTTATAGGGCATAATAACATGACTATGATTATGTTATAGGGCATATATGAGTGTCACTGTGGCCCCACGTGTGGCTTTCAGCAGTAAACAATGGCGGTGAAGTCAGTGTGTACATTCACTGATCCTGTCTAACAGTCTGTCTTATACAGACACACCACCCTCCTCCATCAAACCTAGTGGTCTTATTAGGTCCAGGACAGAAACAGCTACTGTTCCATTCCATCACTGCAGCTCTACCACACCCAGTCCTGTTTTGAAGGCCCTGATGAAAACACTGACAGCTCCATCACAGCAGCTCTACCACAGCAGTCCTGTTTTGAAGGCTCTGATGAAAACACTGACAGCTCCATCAGTGCAGCGTTGCAGTTACTGAGGTCTTCACTGGTAGGATCCTGAGAGGAAAGCTTGCAGTGTTGAGGCATGGAAAAACTCTCTCAGTGGAAGTGATTTTCAGAGTGTGTAGGAGTATGTTATGATCAGGGTCAGAGAATGACAGCTCTCCTCTGTCCCAGTCCAGCTGCACTCTGGTCCTCTGGAGTTTCTGCTTCACTGTGAGGGGAGTGGGGGGCTGTGGGGTACAACCTAGTCCATATTTGCCATCTTTATACCAGACGAACCACTGTCCACTCAAGGAGTTGAAGTCTCCCTTCCTCTGGGAAGACTCTGCCATCACACCGACACTCCATTGTGTGTTCTCCCCAACCTCCACATCCCAGCAGTGTGTCCCTGCGTTAAAGCCCTCAGAGCCCAGGACAAACCAGTGATGTTTAAATCGCTCTGGGTTATCAGGAAGCTGCTGTCTCTTCTCACCCTGTCTCACACTGGTCAGATCCTCAGACAGGACGAGTCCTGGGTGTGCAGTGTTGGGATCCAGAGTGACAGGAGCTGCACAGAGGAAGAACACAGAGTGACGAGTGATAGGAATGTGAATGATAATTGTGTGTTTGTGAGCTGGTGTGTGTGTGTGTGTGTGTGTGTGTGTGTGTGTGTGTGTAGGTGTGTGTGTGTGTACTGTCAAATTACACTCACTGTATTGTACAGTCTCCTGCATCTTCTCCCAGACTCTGAACTTCAGGTTGCCCAGGTGCTTTGCCACATTGATCAGAGCTCCTGAAAGCCTCTCTGGATCCTGCAGTGTGCACTGGGCTCTGGAATAACATTCAGGAGTCAGTGCTGCTGTGGGTTTGGGTTCAGAACCACAGAGAAGAGAGAGACAGGAGGCACATCACTCACCTTTCCACTGTGCTCTGGTAGTTCTGGAAAATAACATAGGACACAGTAGAATGCATTTTACATGATTGTCACAATCCTTGTTTAGTTTGAGCAAGGTATATTCTTTAAACAACACATCACACATATACACCCACATACATACATAGACAAACACCCTAAGACAATGTTCTTACTTGTAGAAATATGATGTCATCACCACCTATCTCCTCTTCTATGGCTCTGATTGTGTCTGAAAGAGATGAGATCTCTCTGCTCATCTTCTCAATCTTCTCCTTCATCATCTGACTCTTCTGCTCCTCTTCCTCCCTCAGTGCAGCTATCCTGGCTGCCTCTTCATCTCGTAGAAATTGGTGAAGCTTCTCAAACTCCTCCTTGATCTGCTTCTCTGTGTGCTGGACCTGGGTCTGCAATATTATGAACATTTACCAGTAAATGCACAATCCATGATTCTGGTTAATGGTTGGGTTTCACAGGCAAGCAGGTAACCCCTTCTGCTTCTCTCCACAGTGCCATGCTAATTGCCTAGAGGTGTACAGGCTTCTCTCTAATCCATGTTCCATTTACACAGCTGTAGTATACCTGTATAAGAGTAACTATTAGTGTGCAGATGTGCAGCTACACTTCATGGAGTACACTGATTCACAAGTGCCTCCAGTTTAAGAGCCCACACAAATACAGCAGGTTAGTGCAAGGCCACATGCACCTACACATGTGTAATACAGGACCTTGTGCACCTACACATGTGTAATACAGGACCTTGTGCTCAAACACATGCAGACCTACACATGTGTAATACAGGACCTTGTGCACCTACACATGTGTAATACAGGACCTTGTGCTCAAACACATGCAGACCTACACATGTGTAATACAGGAACTTGTGCACCTACACATGCACACCTACACATGTGTAATACAGGAACTTGTGCTCAGACACATGCACCTACACATGTGTAACACAGGAACTTGTGCACCTACACATGTGTAACACAGGAACTTGTGCTCAAACACATGCACCTACACATGTGTAATACAGGAACTTGTGCTTAAACACATGCAGACCTACATAAGTGTAACACAGGAACTTGTGCACCTACACATGTGTAATACAGGAACTTGTGCTCAAACACATGCAGACCTACACATGTGTAATACAGGACCTTGTGCACCTACACATGCACACCTACACATGTGTAATACAGGAACTTGTGCTCAGACACATGCACCTACACATGTGTAACACAGGAACTTGTGCACCTACACATGTGTAACACAGGAACTTGTGCTCAAACACATGCAGACCTACACATGTGTAATACAGGACCTTGTGCACCTACACATGCACACCTACACATGTGTAATACAGGAACTTGTGCTCAGACACATGCACCTACACATGTGTAACACAGGAACTTGTGCACCTACACATGTGTAATACAGGAACTTGTGCTCAGACACATGCACCTACACATGTGTAACACAGGAACTTGTGCACCTACACATGTGTAATACAGGAACTTGTGCTCAGACACATGCACCTACACATGTGTAACACAGGAACTTGTGCACCTACACATGTGTAACACAGGAACTTGTGCTCAAACACCTACACATGTGTAATACAGGACCTTGTGCACCTACACATGCAGACCTACACATGTGTAATACAGGAACTTGTGCACCTACACATGCACCTACACATGTGTAACACAGGAACTTGTGCACCTACACATGTGTAATACAGGAACTTGTGCACCTACACATGTGTAATACAGGACCTTGTGCTCGAACACATGCACACCTACACATGTACATGCTCAGATTACTTTTACCTGAATGTGTTCTGCTGTTGCATCGTAGGCGCACTTTGCATCCTGAAGGTTCTGCAGGCTCTTCTGTAGGATCCTGACTCTAGTCCTCATTTCCACCTGACAAAAAACAGTGTGATTATCACTGGTGTGTGTGTGTGTGTGTGTGTGTGTGTGTGTGTGTGTGTGACATTGAGAAAGTGAGAAAAGGACAGGGAGACAGAGAGGGAGAGAGAGAGAGAGAGCGAGAGAGAGAGAGAGAGAGAGAGAGAGAGAGAGAGAGACAGAAGGGGGGGGGGGGCACCCATGGGCGCTCAGACTTGTGCAGGTGGGATGTAAACAATATGGGCACAGGAACAGGAAATGAGGGGCCTGATGCACTGGCCCGCCCCTTGTGTGATGTAAGAGGTTGTGGCCTTACCCCACCTCAGGCCCTGATTGGTTCCTGGATACTGTGGTCAGGCCCTGATTGGTTCCTGGACACGGTGAGCATGTGTGATGCTAGGGGTCACTGTAGAAGCCTCAGGCCCTGATTGGTTGCTGGACACTGTGAGCGTGTGTGATGCTAGGGGTCATTGTGTAAGCCACGGGCCCTGATTGGTTCCTGGACACTGTGGTTGGGCCCTGATTTGTTGCTGGATATTACAAGTCCCCTCTGCTGTGTATAAAAGTGTGTGCTAACTTCTAACAAACGTATTATCTTAATGAAGTTTTATAAAAATAACTCACCTTACGGTCAGATGCTGCTTCATCTACAGGTTGGAACTTGTGGTTTTTGTGTGCATTTGCATCACGACACACCAAACACAAAAGCTGTTTATCCTCCAGACAGAAGAGCTTGAGTTTCTCACCGTGCAGACTGCAGAGCACCTCAGATCCTGCTGAGAAATGTAAAGAGTTGTGGTAGAAGCATTCAGTTTGCAAAAGCCTTGCATCCATAAACTATGGTTAGTATTCACAGACATTTAAAAGAAACAAAAGCAGGTAAAGATTGTGACTCTGTGGACAAAAGATTACAATAAAGTAGCAGAAACGATTGAAAATTGTACTTGTAGAAAATATAGTTAAGGTGCGCAGATTTGAAATGGCAGGAAATTGGAGAAGTTACAATCACTGAGGTATGGTTATAGGTCTTATTATGGGTGTAGCTGTCATTGTATGGATGTCCTGTAAATGTTAATCTACACATTAATCTACACATTTGTTAATCTACACATTAATCTACACATTCTCAAATTATACTCTGCAAATGCTCAGGTCAGCGCATACACACTCTTGCATATTTAACATTGTAGCATATTTACCTACAGTATATATGTGCAGTGTATGTCTTGCTAATGAATGACTGATTCCTACCTGTGCTGGAAGATTCATTGGTTTCTCCATATACTTCCTTCCCAAAGTCCACAGCCATCTTGTTCATATTTCTAGGCCTATATGTTTCTATAATTGGTCAAATGTTTTTGAAATGTTTAATGTCTGCCAGTAATGTTGTACATTCTGTAAGTGAAATGACCTGTGTGGCCTCTCATTGATCATTTGCTTCTTACCTGGGCTGGGAGATGCAGTGGTCTCTACATTTAGCTCCTTCTCCAAGTCTTCAGCCATCTGGTTCAGCTTCATCTTCTTTAAGATACAAAGAACTACCTGCCCAGAATGAGCCTTTGTGTATGCTTGCACTATTAAATCTACTGTTTCAAACTGAGTTGTCTTCTTATCTGTGAGCTTTGACCACGCAATCTTGCCCTCGTCCTTCAAATAGTACTTGAACCTCGTGAGGTTCTCCTGGCTGAGGTTGTCCAGTGTTTTCCTCAGAGTGTCCTGGATGGAGTTCATGGTGGAGTTTGCCATATCAACCCTTAAAGGGAAAAGCAGGTAAGACCATGCAAAATCATACTGTGTAATCTATCATTCACTGCATCATCAGTCTTTGGAATATAAAATGTGTTGTGAAACATTGCAGTGTTGCACAACGTTTCTGAAGGACATTGGGGTGAAGTTATTGGTAGGTTTTACCTGTACTGACACACAACAGAATGTTATATTCTTTCACAGGGCTCGAAATGGTCAGCAACAAGCCCCTTTTAGAGTGGCAGCATTAGATATGCATACTTACCTTACCAAAACTGTCTAGAGTTTGGCAAATTTACCCTCTCCCACACACATGCACTATCTCTCTCTCCCACACACACACACTCACACACACACACACACACTCATAAAATCGCTCACTAACTCACACATTTCTTCCTCATTCTCTTTGTCGCTTTATCTCTCTCTCTAATTCACACTGTAGCTCTCTCTATCTCTCACACACAAGCACAGAGACACACCCATTTTTACTGTCATTTTCTCTCACTCACTCATTTTTCACTAACACATTCACACAAAATATATAACCGCAGTTTGATGCAGGATTCACATGAATCCCCCATTACCCACACAGGCACCTGCAAGCACACACACACACACACACACACACACACACACACACACACACACACACACACACACACATACTCATGTCATATATATTGGTTAACATTGTTTTTTATGATTGGAATCTTAGTCTTTTAAATTACTATTAATTTAAGGTTCTACCTTCTGCTAATGTTGCATTTGGTACAGTACATGGCTACAACCATAGACTATGAGAAACGTAGTTGATATAATATGCACAGACTTGTAAGTATAGAATATGCACAGAATATTTGATAGAGGGTGAAGGTGTAGGTTGAAGGTTGTTAAGTCAGTGTCGTCAGAGGTGAGAGAGCAGAAGAGGATAGAAGAGCAGACTGACCTGAGTGCTTCTGTCTGTCAGATCATACCGACGTTCAGGCAGCTTAGCTCTGTCTGCTCGCTCTTTTTGACTCCTCTCACTCCACCTGAGAGAGGAGAGAGGAGAGAGTTCAGGCAGCTTAGCTCTGTCTGCTCGCTCTTTTGGACTCCTCTCACTCCACCTGAGAGAGGGGAGAGGAGAGAGTTAAGGCAGCTTAGCTCTGTCTGCTTGTTCTTTTTGACTCCTCTCACTCCACCTGAGAGAGGGGAGAGGAGAGAGTTCAGGCAGCTTAGCTCTGTCTGCTCGCTCTTTTTGACTCCACCCACTCCACCTGAGAGAGGAGGAGAGAGGAGAGAGTTCAGGCAGCTTAGCTCTGTCTGCTCGCTCTTTTTGACTCCACCCACTCCACCTGAGAGGAGAGAGAGGAGAGAGTTCAGGCAGCTTAGCTCTGTCTGCTCGCTCTTTTTGACTCCACCCACTCCACCTGAGAGGAGAGAGAGGAGAGAGTTCAGGCAGCTTAGCTCTGTCTGCTTGTTCTTTTTGACTCCTCTCACTCCACCTGTTCACCTGAGGGAGGAGAGGAGGAGAGAATAGATCCTGATTGGTCAAGGGGCAAAGCCTGAGGGAGGAGAGAGGAGGAGAGAATAGATCCTGATTGGTCAAGGGGCAAAGCCTGAGGGAGGAGAGAGGAGGAGAGAATAGATCCTGATTGGTCAAGGGGCAAAGCCTGAGGGAGGAGAGGGGAGAGAATAGATCCTGATTGGTCAAGGGGCAAAGCCTGAGGGAGGAGAGGGGAGGAGAGAATAGATCCTGATTGGTCAAGGGGCAAAGCCTGAGGGAGGAGAGGGGAGAGAATAGATCCTGATTGGTCAAGGGGCAAAGGGTAGAAAAACAGCTTCCTTGTCACGCTAACTGAGGACACCTACATTCCTGGGTGAAGGGTGTGTGTGTGTGTGTGTGTGTGTGTGTGTGTGTGTGTGTGTGTGTGTGTGTGTGTGTGTGCGCGTGCCTGATTTGCCTGACTACATTCTTTACAGAATCACTTCACTTAGATTCATCACTTAGATTCATCACACACACACACAGTCACTCATATAATCGCTCACTAACTCACACATCCTGTCTTTCTCTCTCTATCTCTCACACAGTAGCACAGAGACACCAATTTTCACTGTCATTTTTGTCTCACACATTCACGCACACACACACACAGAGTGTGTGCATTCTGCCAGATGTAGACCGCTGCAGACAGACACAGACAGAAATAGAGACACAGTAGTTCCATGAACTGACTTGCCTGACTACATTCTTTACAGAATCACTTCACTTAGATTCATCACTTCATCACTTACATCATCACTTCATCACTTACATCACCACTTCATCATTGGCGGTTCATTGGTGCTTCATTGGCGCTTCATTGGCGCTTCATTGGTGCTTCATTGGCGGTTCATTGGCGGTTCATTGGTGCTTAATTGTGGTTCATTGGTGCTTCATTGGTGCTTCATTGGCGGTTCATTGGTGCTTCATTGGTGCTTCATTGGTGGTTCATTGGCGGTTCATTGGTGCTTCATTGGTGCTTCATTGGCGGTTCATTGGCGGTTCATTGGCGGTTCATTGGCGCTTCATTGGCGGTTCATTGGCGGTTCATTGGTGCTTCATTGGCGGTTCATTGGCGGTTCATTGGTGGTTCATTGGTGCTTCATTGGTGCTTCATTGGTGCTTCATTGGTGCTTCATTGGTGGTTCATTGGTGGTTCATTGGCGGTTCATTGGCGCTTCATTGGTGCTTCATTGGCGGTTCATTGGCGGTTCATTGGTGCTTCATTGTGGTTCATTGGTGCTTCATTGGTGCTTCATTGGTGCTTCATTGGTGCTTCATTGGTGCTTCATTGGTGGTTCATTGGCGGTTCATTGGCGCTTCATTGGTGCTTCATTGGCGGTTCATTGGCGGTTCATTGGTGCTTCATTGTGGTTCATTGGTGCTTCATTGGTGCTTTATTGGTGCTTTATTGGTGCTTCATTGGCGGTTCATTGGCGATTCATTGGTGCTTCATTGGTGCTTCATTGGTGCTTCATTGGTGGCTGCTCATCCTTCCATCATTTAGTGACGCATCTCAGTCTGAAACAGACTGGACATTCCGAAAGTTAGTAGTTCCTGAGTGTTTGTGTGTGTGTGTGTGTGTGTGTGTGTGTGTGTATGTGGCAGTCCCAGGTACAGTGATATCAATGAGATGGTTAGTAGTTAGTAGTTAGTGGTTTCTGAGTGTTTGTGTATGTGTGTGTGTGTGTGTGGCAGTCCCAGGTACAGTGATATCAATGAGAGGGTTAGTAGTTAGTAGTTAGTAGTTTCTGAGTGTTTGTGTGTGTGTGTGTGTGTGTGTGTGTTTGTGTGTGTGTGTGTGTGTGCGTGTGTGTGCGTGTGTGTGTGTGTATTCCTTCAGCACATACACATACAGTCACATACAACTCTTAGACAGTCCAAGAGGCAAAGTTCTCTATCAGACACACACACACACACACACAGCTTTTATACTCTCCAGTATTTCTCAGTGCATGTACGGTGAGTTTGGACTCCATGTACCTAATCACAGGCAGTCCCAGGTACAGAGATGTAATGAGATAATGTTACCAGTAGGTAGGAAAGAGCCAGATAAGCCTGTATGCATGCCAGCTTAGCTAACCGTACTGGCACTGTGGGGGGGGGTCATGTTAAACGTTTCACACCACATTGTCTTTTCATTGACGTTCCCACACTGCTTTGCTTCAGACTACTAGCCTGGCAGTTGATATACAGTGCATAAATCTAACATGCCCCAGGAGGCATGATGGAGACCTCCTGCCCAACAGATTCATCAGTAAAATATTTATTATATTTTACTTAATAACTGCACCAGTTAAGGACTCTAATGTAGCATCCTCACTGAGTTATAGAACAGAAACATACTTACCAAAGAGTTCAAACTGTGAAACATGACAATTGAATACACAGTGTACTAGCCAGGTTCACACAGACAGCACTGCATGTGCATGAAAGCTACAGAATGTTTTCATTTGTAACTAGTTTAGTGACAAACTCAAACCAGGCTTGAGGCATGTGTCCCATACAGGCAGTATCAGTAGCTGCTAGTACCAGCAGCAAAATGGTAATGGACAGATTACGTGGCCATCACACACACACACACACACACACACACACACACACACACACACACACATACACACACACACACACACACGCACACGCACACGCGCACACACACACACACACACACAAACACACACACACACACGTGAAATTACTGCAGTGTGGTGAGGGGGAGAATGGAGCAGACTTTGATAGGGAAAATCTGGAAAATCTGATTGGATGGTAATGGTGATACAAACTTTGATAGGGAGAATCTGATTGGATGGTGATGGTTATGCAGACTTTGATACTTTGAAAGTGAGAATCTGATTGGATGGTGATGGAGACTTTGATAGGGCGAATCTGATTGGATCTGATTCTTAGGACAGCCACACACACACACACACACACACACACACACACACACACACACACACACACACACACACACAAACACACACACACACTGTTTGGCTGTTAGTTTGTTCTACATCTTTATTTTTGACTAAAACATATTTTTCTACCAAAACAACATTGTATGTCAACAATGACTGACACAAGATCTTTACTATGTATTCTGCCTCATACAGATCATTCTTTCATTCAGCGATTCATTCATGAGTAATCACTGTATTATGTGAAGAACAGCATCAGCTGTGTGCAGCATTGCCTGGTGTCTTATGCTCCTTTGGGTGGACACTCAGCCTAAATATGCTCTTCCTGAAGTAGTCCTGCATAAAGCATTATCACACCAGCATCACACAAACCACACTGGAGTCACACGCAGCTTCACGGCCCTCAGGAGTGAGCTACATAAGCCAAGGGTGACACTGTGTGTAAATATTTACATTTTACAAAACGCCCACATTAAGGAGCTGCTCCCAAAGACATGTAACTGCTGGATGGAGTGTCGGTTTGATTTAATACATTTTTAAACTTACAGAGAGCCATGCTGCTTCTGCCTCTGGCCAACTGTGTCATCACACCCACATTCTACTGTGTGTGTCCCTCCAACCTCCACTACCCAGCAGTCACTGAGTGAACATGCCGGGGTGTAGTTACAGGTCATTGGCCACTAGGTGTCAGTAGGGTTCCATTAGTCTGGAAGGACACTTGGATACCTTTACAAAATAACCATCAACAGGCATGTTAAATTAATAACATTTTATTTGTGAATCACAGCTGTATGAACATTTGCAAAGATTTGTAATACACACTGGTGTGAACCTAAAGAGATAAATATTTCAAATGTGAGTTTTATTATTTTCTCTCACAAAAACACAAGGCCTGTGTGTGTGGTGCTGGTGACTGCATGTAGACGTTTCTAAAAACATCTCCCACTGCTTATCTAAGGGTGTTAATCATCTCATAAATAATAATAAAATTAAATCTTTTCAATTCATGGAGACTTACCATACACATAGGCTACACACCAAAGAACTATAGTAGAAAATATACATCAATCAAAATAAAGATATTTTAAAATATAATTTATATTATTTGTTGTCATTTAAATGATCATTTCCCCTTCCCATCACAAAGACAAGACTGCATGAAAGTGAATTAAGCTGGTGGTTAAATATAGAGATAGCACAACAAATCACCCATTGCTCATCTTAGCATGTTTACATAATAATAATATACATAATATGTAATAATTATACAATAAAATATCAGAATTAAATGAAAGATTTTCAATGCAAACAGAAAGTTACCACACACACAAAGTTACCAAAACAGTGGTGCCAATCAGACATTAGTGATTTAAGAGACATGTGTACATTTGTACTCCAGCTCATCACTAATGCCTGATCCTGGATCAGTCACCCAGAGAACTGCATCATGGGCTATTATAATGGTGGATCACATGTTCCAGCCACACACATCAGGACACCTTTCACCTTCCACACCAAATAATATTAATTATTAATGATGATATTACAGCAGGAAAAGTGCTGAGATGCAGAGAGCTTCTTCTCCCTCTCTGTAGTCAGTCCTGCTCCAGACAAAGGCACTATGCTGCTGCTAACAGCTCTAACTGTGCTGCTCTACTCTTACTGAGGCCTTCACTGCTAGCAACCTCAGAAGATTAGAATCAAATGAAGTTTATTAATTCTGATCTGACACCCAGGCCAAAGTTTACAGCCTATCGCAAAGTGTGGAAATATAAAGTAATGTCATAAGAAATTAAAAATAAATGTGTCATTAGAAATTAATGTGGGGGTGGTGCAGGTGGAGTGGAGTGGGGTGGGGAGGGGGGGGGGGTAGACTGGGTTAGGCAGGGTGGAGTGGGGTGGGGGGAGGGGGGGTTGGGGCAGGGTGGAGTGGGGTGGGGTGGGGGGGGGGGTAGGGTGGGTTAGGGAGGGTGGAGTGGGGTGGTGCAGGGGTGTGTATATATGGGGGCAGGAGTGAGACAGGCCACCCATATAGACAAACATTCAGCACACACACACAGATACACCCACACACATACACACACACACACACACACACACACACACACACACAGCACCAGTGTTATTTCTGCTGTTCTACTGTTACTGCAGCCTTC
>CM050213.1:30167500-30247500 GCA_027475355.1 Coilia nasus | reverse complement strand
TGTGTGTGTGAGAGTAAAGCAGTCCATCCTGGCTGCAGTATCTCACCCTGTGAAATGTATTACTCTGTAACTTTCTCAGTCTGTGAGGTCATCTTTTGTTTTTCCTTCAAGTACAAATATTTAAGTACAAGAGGGTGTACTATACACATTCACAGTCATAAGGTAGAATATTCTCCCACAGGCTTGGTTAATAGAAAGATTAATGACAGGAAAACACTGGCTGATGCCCCCCTCACCCCCTCTTCATACACAGCCCCCCCACAACACACACACACACACACACTGCATGCAGCATATAGCCTTGCCCCCTGCCTCATGCCACCCTCACCCCCTCTTCACACACGTTTGCACCAACCCCACCTCAGTGCAACCCTTCCCGCCCACACACACAGCCGATCATTGGCCACCACAGCCAGTCCTCCCTCCCAACCCCAACTGCACTTTATCCCACCCCGATCACCTATTCTACCTCTGCCCTTCATCAGGTAGCCATCCTCCAACTGCACTTTACCCCACCCCCCATCACCTATTCTACCTCTGCCCTTCATCAGGTAGCCATCCTCCAACTGCACTTTATCCCCCCCCTCACCTATTCTACCTCTGCCCTTCATCAGGTAGCCATCCCCCCAACTGCATTCTACGCACTTTACTCACCCTCCCCATACACAGTTTACACTAACAACCAGCAGTGTCACTGCATGCCCTACTCTACCCAGTATGTCTATGCATGTGACAAATAAATATCCTTGTAATCCTTGTACTGTATGTGATATGTGTGATCTGTGTTGGACACTGCTACTCCCTGCCATTGTAAACAGGGAGTTAATTATAGCTGACAGAACCATACAGCTCACATCTCTGACCATCACAATCACTGATGGCCCAGTGTGTTAGCACAGTGCAGACAGGTTACTGCTCATGTAATCAGTAGAAGGTTTACGTAAACATTATAAGATTTTAAGATTCATCACATCTCATTGCGTAAAGAGGGAATGTATCCTACCTGCAGGAATGTGACATCATCAGCTTTCATGTCCTCCTCTATGGCTTTGATGGTGTCTGAAAGAGACGAGATCTCTCTGCTCATCTTCTCAATCTTCTTCTTCATCATCTGACTCTTCTGCTCCTCTTCCTCCCTCAGTGCAGCTATCCTGGCTGCCTCTTCATCTCGTAGAAACTGGTGAAGCTTCTCAAACTCCTCCTTGATCTGCTTCTCTGTATGCTGAACCTGAGTCTAGAAACACATAGGAAGAGCATTTAATAATTAACAATTAGTCGGTTACATTTGAAATAGTCCATGCCCCTACAAATGATTGGTCTTGAAAACCAAACAGAGTCTTTACAGACACTTTGACAATATGATGTTAAAATACTCCTCCTTAAGGTAATGATCCATGTCTCACCTTAATATGAGCTGCTGTTTTGTCACAGAGGAGTTTAACGTCTCTAAAGGTCTTCAGTTTCTCCTGTAAGGGCTGCAGTGTGATCTTCAGCTCCTCCTGAGAGGAATGAACACTAATTTAGGCCACAGAGTGAGAATAATACTTACTGAATTATTTTAAGAGTTTTATCAGAAGTCAGGTTATTAGACATCATCCGCATTAGTAGATTCTCACCTTGCGTTCATCTGCTGCTTCATCTATGGGACTGAAGTTGTGATTTTTATGTTTCTTTGAGTCTCGACACACCACACACACAGGCTGTTTATCCTCCAGACAGAAGAGCTTGAGTTTCTCACTGTGCAGACTGCAGAGCACCTCAGACCCTGCTGAAGCTCTCTGACTTCTCTCCTGTAAGAAGGCCTCACACAGGTTCTTTAATGCCATGTTAGGCTGAAGTATTTCTTTAGAGCATTTCCTTCTGCAGTAGGGGCATTCTCTGGATCCTTTGCTCTCCCAGAACTGCTGCAGACAGGCTTTACACACACTGTGAGCACATGTCAGTATGACAGGATCCTTGTAGATGTCACAGCACACAGGACAGGTGAGCTCCTCTTCAAATTTAGACGCCATTTTGTCGTTGCACCAAATTCTTTCACTGTGATTAATATTTCTCCAGATTTACTTTCACTTTTAGACGACTGAGAAGTGTAGTCAAAGTCTAAGTCAAAGTATCCACAGAAATATCCCTCCTCACAGTAGTGTCCAACTTGGCAATCCCAGATGGGTTTTCTCCTTAATCCCAGCACTGTTTGTAAAAGAAATCTGACTAAAAAAATATCCCACATACTGTAAGCACGTTGAGTGGAGAAAATAGAACTCACTCAGCTCCACTTCCTGCTATGGGGCCCGGTAGAGGGAGTGGCTATGTCAGCACTCAGGAGGATTCTGATTGGCCAGCGTTAAGTTGTAAGACCAGTTCCTCTGTCACTGCTATAAACACACTACAGGAGTTCAGTGTAAAGGTGTGGGTTTGGACTATCAGAATCTGCTAGAACACAGACTGACTGAACCTAGATCAGTTTATATACACACAGATTCCTTCACTCAGACCTTTATTCTGAGGCTCATCAACCACACAGGTTTTATACTGAAATTATGTCTAAATGTAGGCAGGCAAGCCTTTCTATGTGTATTTAGTGACACAAAAATACTCTAATGAGCTGCATTGGAATATAATATATACAATAGTATAATACATGGAATATAACAGTATATCCACTCATTCCAACTTGCCACCAGTATTACAGTGTGTCCACTTCACCAGCTTCTCTTCAATCTCAGATGGTTTACCTCATTATTCTCAGCCCTGATTATGATTATAATGTTAAGTCAGTAGGTAGAATCGTGAGCTCTCGCCACTTTAAGCCAGGGATACGGGTCAGTTCTCTGAGGTTCTCTCCTACTGGTAAGTGGCAACAGCCAGTTTATTATTATTATATAACAGTCACCCATAAAAGGATCAAGATGTGATTATTACTGTACTACTATAACTGAGCATTAGTCACCATTAGATTCAAGAGGTGTATACACTTAATGTTAAGTCAGTGGGTAGAATTGTCTTTAGAACTAGCATTGGCAGGGTCGTTTGTGTAATGGCATATGCGTTAGTGACTGCAAAGTGATAGTATTTGCGGTGAAATGGTGGTAAAGTGCAAATACTCGATAACAAGTCCTAATTAGTAAGTAAGCAGGTCATTTTGGAAGTAAATTGTGGTTGTAGTCAATTTTGTAAGTAAAACTTTGGAAGTCGTGCAAACAGTTGGTAATGAACAGCAGGTAGTACATTTTGGAAGTAAACTGTGGTTGTAAGTGAATTGTGGAAGTACATATTGGAAATTTGGGTAGCAGGTAGCTAAATTGTGGACACACACTAAAGGACTGATCACCTTTAGTGGGGCCGCCTCAGGGGAGGGTGTACAGTGAATAAAGGCCCGAAACACCCGTTGATCCTGAGGTACACTGCTGAGGATGTGTCCCACATTGTGTATGGATAATTGTAATGGCTGTAGTTAGGAAAGCCTGAAGTGTGGTACAATGGGTGCTCTCCCCACACGTGCAAGTGTCTTGTATTTATTTATTTCTTTATCTATTTATTTTAATTGTTAAGGAAATGTTGGAGGAAACTGCAAAGGCTTGCCAGTGGTCCTGGATGAGATGCATGTTGTTGGCATGGTGAAATCCATGGGGGAAAGCGATAGGTAGGTGCTGCTGAGTGGATCATGTAAACGGCCCCAGCAGCCCCAGTCACTGTAATGGTAGCCGGCTGGTTCAGGTTAACCCTTGTTGAGCATCTGTCTGTACGGCTCCAGTTGGCCATCCCCTCAGCTGCTCTGTCCTGTACAGCTCACATGAGGTTGCATGAATAGCTGTAGTAAGCGGCCAGTTGTTCGTGTTACACCTGGGAGTAGGGACTAACAGCCTGAACTATTTACTTGATTATAGATAGTGTAGGGGTAGGTGTAATAGCTATAGTTTCTCCCTAAGGTGCTACTCCTACATGCACAAGTACTTTGTGTTCTTTGTAAACAGACTTAAAAAATATCCCACACAAACACATCGAGAGGAGAAAAGAATACTTCACTCACCTAATTGACTAATTCCATGGTACGGGCAGCTGTTCAATGACAAGAAAGGTCCTGAGGTCTTGAGGTCTTGAAGTCTACCTGCTGCGGTGGGAGAGGCAAGGAGTGTGTCAGGAGGATTCTGATTGGCCAATGCTAGGTCACCAGACCAGTTATCTTATCACTGCTGTCACAAACTACATCGGAGTTCAGGTTAAAGTCCCAGGTGTGTGCCAGTTTACCCAGCTGTGTGCCAGTCCACACAGGTGTGTGCAGTCTACCCAGGTGTGTGCCAGTCTACCCAGGTGTGTGATCTCCCACACAGACTTTGATCATGAGTGGTCTGCTAAGATAACAAGCTTGCATAATAAAACTAAACTGTGCTGGAATATAAGTGCACATATTACAAGTTGTCATTGATGCAAACGAGAGCAGAACACAAAACAAGGTACCATAACACAATAGTGATCACATGGGCAGCATGTGTTGTGTTAAATATTGACCTAAAGTTATAAAAACACACACTAGACACACACAGTAATGCCATATTTTTTCCATAGAAAACATGAGAATTATTAATCTGTGGGAAGAGATTATTTCCAGTTTGTCTAATACAGAGGTTGCCAATCTTTCTGGGACTGAGGGCTACCCAAAGGATGAGAATCTGTACTGAGGGCTGCTTGTTCAAAATAATCTACTAAATAAAAGTCTTAACGTCCCTTTCTAATAGCACTATGTATGATTGTTTGCTTTTAATTAATAATAGTTAAGAAATAAACTTGTATTTAAACACTAAAAAATAAAAACAGAAACAAATATGATGATAGGAACACTGCAGTAGTGACTTCTTCTTAAATTCTTCGTTATTCGTTATTCTTAAACATCCCTTGCGGGCACCTCAAAAGGTCCTGATGGGCTACCTGGTGCCCGTGGGCACTGTGTTGGGCACCCCTGGTCTCATATAACTCAGTTATGTGGGACACTGGTGATGTAGTACCATAAGCAAGCTGGTTGGGATGCTTATTTGAGGGTGGTTTTGTTGGCTTGTTTCTTGCATAAGGACCATGAAGAGTTTTCAGAAATCCATTTATTTTTAAAATGTCATTCCATAGAAGTACGACAAGGTGGTGTGTTATGTAGCATTGATATGGAGTGATATTACTGGTTTTCTGTAGTGTGTTATGTAACATTGATGTAGAGTTATGATATTACAACACAGACCAGACAGGAGACTACAGAAAACAGCCAGGAAAGATTTGAGACAGGTAGGTTATGTCCACAAGAGAAAACTCAAAATAGCAGACAGCAAAAATGATGTTTGTTTAATCATTATCAAAAGTAATGTTTAATTACTAGAAAGGACATAAACAGTAAAACAATGAGTGTTCAGTCCCCAAGCACTCAAACACAGCTGGCCACACTGGGGTCCAGTCCCCAAGCACTCAAACACAGCTGGCCACACTGGGGTCCAGTCCCCAAGCACTGAAACACAGCTGGCCACACTGGGGTCCAGTCCCCAAGCACTCAAACACAACTGGGGTCCAGCCCCCAAGCACTCAAACACAACTGGCCACACTGGGGTCCAGTCCCCAAGCACTCAAACACAACTGGCCACACTGGGGTCCAGTCCCCAAGCACTGAAACACTGACTTGTTATTCTTAAACATCCCTTGCGGGCCTCACAAGGTGCTGATGGGCTACCTGGTGCCAATGGGTACGGTGTGGGGCACCCCTGGTCTAATATAACTCAGTTATGTGGGATACTGGTACTGGTGATGTAGTAGCATAAGCAAGCTGGTTGGGATGCTTATTTGAGGGTGGCTTTGTTGGCTTGTTACTTGTATAAGGACCTTGAAGGGTTTTCAGAAATCCATTTATTTTTAAAATATTATTCCATAAAAGTACGACAAGGTGGTGTGTTATGTAGCATTGATGTAGAGTGATATTACTGGTTTACCGTAGTGTGTTATGTAGCATTGATGTAAAGAGATATTACTGGTGAACTGTAGTGTGTTGTAGCATTGATATGGAGTGATATTACTGGTTTACAGTAGCGTATGTAGCATTGATGTAGAGTAATATTACTGGTTTACTGTGGTGTATAATGTAGCACTGAGGTAGAGTGATGATATTACTGGTTTACTGTGGTGTGTTATAGCATTAATGTAGAGTGATGATATTACAACACAGACCAGACAGGAGGCTACAGAGAACAGCCAGCAAAGATTAAAGCCAGGTAGGCTATGTCAACAAGAGAAAACTCAAAATAGCCTTAGACAGCAAAACTATGTTTTTTTAATCATTATCAAAATTATGTTTAATTGGTAAAAAGGACAGAAACAGTTAAACAATGAGTGTTCAGTCCCCAAGAACTAAAACACAGCTGGCCACACTGAGGTTGAGTCCCCAAGCACTCAAACACAACTGGCCACACTGGGGTCCAGTCCCCAGCACTGAAGCGAGGCCCCAGGACAGACATGATGACTCCTGTACCCCATCAGTCCTCTCCCACGTTACTCCATGTCCACTGTGTTACGACTGCTTGCCTCAGGGCAAACACAACAGCAAAGGGGACACCACACTTGGCTGAATGAGTCCAACAACTTGGGTCACATATCCTCAGTACACACCTACTTTTATATCATAGATAAAAGCATTTAAGTGAGAGATTTTTTTTTTCAATTCAGGAAAAAACAAAAATAAGTTGATTTTTTGTTATACAAGATGAGAATCAAATGAAGTTTATTAATTCTAATCTGACACCAGAGAAAACCAACAAGCTCATGTGCATGAAAGTGAAGTGGGGCAGTGGATTACAGCAGAGACACGAGCAGAACCTCTCAGGGAACACACTCATCTGACACCAAAATTCAAAACTACATTATGACATGGACAAGACCATTACAGACAATAAAGAAAGACAAATATAATGATAAAAGACAAATGTGTCATTAGAAATTAAAGACAAATGTGTCATAAGAAATTAAAGACAAATATAATGTCAATAGAAAATAAAGACAAATCTGGCATTAGAAATTAAAGACAAATGTTGTTGTTAGTCACTAATGACTAATGTCACTAATGACTGACCCTGGATCAGTGGCCCTGACCATTATGACATCATGGGCAATTATTAAGGGGTATAACATGATACTGCTGGAGAACACCAGCACCAGTTTTACATCACCACATAATAACAGAGCTGTCTATGGTTAGTTTAACACGTACGATGCAGAGAACCTCTGAGGGTTTTATGTCTGTAAATCAGCCCTAGTGCAGACACTATCAGCTAACTGTGCTGCTCTACTCTTACTGAGGCCTTCACTGCTAACATCTTCAGAGGACAGAGTTTACAGCCAATAGCAAAGTATGAAAACATAATGTAATGTCATTAAAAAAATGTGTCATTAGAAATTAGAGTCAAATGTGTTGTCGTTAGAAATTCTTCTGAATTCCTCTACCTCTAAACCCTCACTAATGACACTGACCCTGGATTAGGAACATTAACAGTGAATAAGACGTCACAGTTGGGGTACAGTGCAGATCAGCACAGTGGTGACTATTACAGCTCTCATACATAGCCAAGGGGAGTGGGGTTGGGGCAGGTGGAGTGGGGTTGGGGCAGGTGTAGTGGGGTTGGGGCAGGTGGAGTGGGGTTGGGGCAGGTGGAGTGGGTGGGGCAGGTGGAGTGGGCTGGTTGGGGCAGGTGGAGTGGGCTGGGGCAGGTGGAGTGGGGTTGGGGCAGGTGGAGTGTATATATAGGGGAAGGAGTGAGAGAGCCCATCCATATAGCCAAGCATATTCACATACTCACATACACACACACACACACACACTCTATATGAGTGTGTGTGTGATATGTGTGTATGTGTGCATGTGTGTGTGTATATGTGAGTATGTGTGTGTGTGTGTGTATGTGTGTATGTGGGTGTGGGTGTGTGTATGTGTGTGTGTATGCATGTGGGCATGTGTGGTGTGTGTGGCCGTGCGTGGTGTGGTGTATATGTGAGTATGTGTGTGTGTGGATGTGTGTGTGTGTGCGTCTTTGTGTGTGCCTGTGCGTGTTTGTACATGTGTGTGTGTATTAGTGTGCATGCATGTGGGTATGCAGGCATATGTGTGTGTGGTGTGTCTGTGTGTGTGCACATGTGTGTGTGGGGGGCGGGTATATGTATGCCTGTGTGAGTGTGTGTGGGGGGGTGTTGTATGTGTGTGTGTGTGTGTGTGTGTGTATGTGTGTGTGAGTGTGTGTCTGTGTGTGTGTGGGGGGGGGGGTTGTATGTGTGTGTGTGTGTGTGGGGGGGGTGTTGTGTGTGTGTGTGTGTGTGTGTGTGTGTGTGTGTGTGTGTGTGTTTTTTGTGTGTCTATACGAGTGTGTGTGTGATATGTATGGGTGTGTGCACGTGTGTGTGTATATGTGAGTATGTGTGTGTGTGTATGTGAATGAGTGTGTCTGTGTGTGTGTGTCTGCACATGTGCACATGTGTGTTTGACCATGTGGGTGTATGTGTGCATGTGTGTGTGTTGGGGGATTGTATGTGTGTTTGCATGTGTCTGTGTCTGTGTGTGTGTGTGAGTGCCTGTGTGTGTGTGTGTGTGGGGTCTGAAAATGTATATGTGTGTGTGTGTGTGGGGGTATGTGCCTCTGTGTGCTTATGTGTGTGTCTATGTGTCTGTGGGTGCCTGTGTGTGTGCGTGTGTGTGTGCGTGTGTGTGTGTGTATTGGAAGGGGTGGTAATGGTATGATGGGGGGCTTCACAAAACTACCTCATGAATTTGACATCACTCTTTCTTCACACTCTCATCTGTTCATCCATCTATCTATATCTCCCAGCATTCCTCCCTCTATCCCTCTTTCTCAGAGCTCTTCCTGTCTGTGCTGGTGTCTGCTCCTGTAGCGTAGGAGCTGCATAGAGATGTGGAGTACATCTTCCCACTCAACTCACTCAACTACACAGGGAACAACCCACCCATCCATTCATCCGTCCATCCGTCCATCCGTCCATCCATCCATCCATCCATCCATCCATCCATCCATCCATCCATCCATCCATCCATCCATCCATCCATCCATCCATCTATCCATCCATCAATTTACATATCATTCCACCCACCCACCCATCGATCCATCCATCCACCCAATCATCCATCCAACTATCCATCCAACTATCCATCCAACTATCCATCCAACTATCCATCCATCCATCCATCCATCCATCCATCCATCCATCCATCCATTTATCCATCCGTTCATGCATCCATCCATCTATTTATCCATCTATCCATCCATCCACCCAGTCATCCATCCAACCATCCATCCATCCACCCAGTCATCCAGCCAACCATCCATCCATTTATCCATCCACTCATCCATCCATCCATCCATCCATCCATCCATCCATCCATCCATCCATCCATCCATCCATCCATCCATCCATCCATCCATCCATTCATTCATTCATCCATTTATTCATCCATTTACCCATCCGACATTTTGATCATTAATCATACGATACTTTTATGTCCTTCCTTTCATTAGAGAGTCTGTCTCACTTTGTGTGTGTGTGCTTGTGTGCTTGTGTGTGTGTGTGCGTGTGCGTGTGTGTGCATGTGCAATTAGCTGTGCAGTTGTGACTGTAAACTCACTGTATTGGACAGTCTCCTGCATCTTCTCCCAGACTGTGAACTTCAGGTTGCCCAGGTGCTTTGCCACATTGATCAGAGCTCCTGAAAGCCTCTCTGGATCCTGCAGTGTGCACTGGGCTCTGGAATAACATTCAGGAGTCAGTGCTGCTGTGGGTTTGGGTTCAGAACCACAGAGAAGAGAGAGACCGGAGGCACATCACTCACCTTTCCACTGTGCTCTTGTAGTTCTGGGGAAAATGGGACAAATATGTTAAAACCATCTTGTTATGTTGATGTGTATGTTGTGTATTTTAGTCATAGACACCTTGCCTTGTCTAGCATTGTGCCACACACACACTGACAAGCATGCACATAGACACACACACACACACATACACTAGCATGCACACACACACACACACTTGCACGCACACGCGCGCACACATACACACACAGTAGCATGCGCACAGACACAGTGCAAATACACCACAAGACATTGTGTGTGCATGGTGCATGCTATTGTGTGTGTGTGTGCGCCTCCCCTCGTCCAGCCAATCACAGGCCTTGTTCACTCAGATTGGTAACTTAACATTATGCTGATTTCATCCGACCTTGACTGTATCTCACTCTCACTTCCAACTCAATGGGGTCTGTCTCTCTTTTAGACAATCAACAGGCAGACACACACACACACACACCTACACACACCATGTGAGCAGTTGTCCATCCTGGCTGCAGTATCTCACCGTATGAAATGCATTACTCTGTAACCTTCTCAGTCTGCAAGGTCATCTTTTGTTTTTCTTTTAAGTCATTTTGAAGTAGAAGTATTGCATGTACTATACACATTTACAGTAGTAAGACAAATATTCTCCTCTAAGCCTGCATAATAGAACATATCAATGGCAGGAAAATGTGACATTGTACACTGTACTGATGGCCCAGTGTGTTAGCACAGTGCAGACAGGTTACTGCTCATGTAATCAGTAGAAGGCCTAGATGCAAACATTATAAGATTTTAAGATTCATCACCTCTCATTGCGTAAAGAGGGAATGTATCCTACCTGCAGGAATGTGACATCATCAGCTTTCATCTCCTCTTCTATGGCTCTGATTGTGTCTGAAAGAGAGGAGATCTCTCTCCTCATCCTCTCAATCTTCTCCTTCATCATCTGACTCTTCTGCTCCTCTTCCTCCCTCAGTGCAGCTATCCTGGCTGCCTCTTCATCTCGTAGAAACTGGTGAAGCTGCTCAAACTCCTCCTTGATCTGCCTCTCTGTGTGCTGAACCTGAGTCTAGAAACAGATAGGAAGAGCATTTAATAATAAACAATTAGTCGGTTACATTTGAAATAGTCCATGCCCCTACAAATGATTGGTCTTGAAAACCAAACAGAGTCTTCACAGACACCTTGACAATATGACATTAAAACAGTCCTTCTTGAAGTTTTTACCAATCATTTTCACGCGTGTCTGGATACCATGTCTACTTTTTCAAAACACTTAACACTTTTGCATTCATTAGTACTTTTCTCAGTTGCTGTTCACACCCAACACAATTATGTGCAAGCTAATTTTTGCAGACATTTGGGTACTCTTATCAAAACGGTGAACTTTAGGGTCAAACCTGAAAGAAATCAAAAACAATGTTACAAAACACAACATTTTGCATTTTGTCATACAACTGAAATAATGCAGTTGAGACAATCATCTTTTAGCCAAAAATCAATAATAATTAGCAAAGGACAATATATAAAGGCATAAAAGATAAAGATAAAGTAAGTGTAAAAGAATAAAAGATATAAAAGCATAAAAAACACACAAAATAAAAATAAAATTAGTAGGAATCATTAACAGAAAGCATCTGAAAACAGTTTGGTCTTAAGTCTAGATTTGAAACTGCCAACAGTAGGAGCATTTTTAATGTCTTCTGGAAGTTGGTTCCAGAGCTTTACAGCGTAGCAGCTGAAAGCTGCTTCACCACATTTTGTTCTAACAGCAGGTTCTACCAACAATTTTTTTTGAAGTGATCTCAGAGACCTAGTTGGTGCGTATAACTGAAACATATCCAATAGGTAATTGGGTCCCATCCCATTTAATGATTTAAATACAAGAAGCAATGCCTTAAGGATGTGAGAAAAGAAACAAGATTGTTTACAAAAGTCATGTCATCGTCTGTGACAGGATGTGAAAGTGTTAAAGTCGTATGCTCTCGCCATACAGCAGTGAAGTTATGATGTCTACTGTAAAAGGCCTTTTGTCTGTGTGACTGGATAGATGGGTGGATAGATAGATAGGCAGACAGGATGGATATCTCTGCCCCAGTATCAGATATGATTAAAGATGGCTGGTAAGTGGACTGTCCTGTAATGCCACTGGGTGCTTACTCCCCACACTAAAAGCCTGGTTGTGAGCTCACTGTCCTGGCAGCACCTGTGACACTATTGGCCGTGTCCCTGTACTTGCTTTGACTACAGTTATGTTTCTGCTCGTCATTTTCTAATACGCCATCGGGGTTTGGTCTGTGAAGCAGTGAGTGTTGTCCTGAGACTGCTGCTCTTGGTGTGTGTGTGTGCGCGTGCATGTGTGTACTGGCCCTGCTGTGTGTGTGTGTCTGTGTGTGTGTGTGTGTGTGTGTGTGTGTGTGTGTGTGTGTGTGTGTGTGTGTGTGTGTGTGTGTGTGTGTGTGTGTGTGTGTGTGTGTGTGTGTGTGTGTGTGTGTGTGTGTGTGTGTGTGTGCGTGTGTGTGTGTGTGCTGGTCGTGCTGTGTGTGTGGGGCTTCTTGCTGCTGCCAGAGAGCAGTGAGTGAGCCATGAGAGGAGCAGACAGATGTTTGTCTCGCGGTTGGGCCACGCTCAGCCAAGACCTGAACACTCAGCCAGCAGATGTCTTTTGGAGAGCTCGTCTATTATTTATGAAATTTCATTACATTCCTCACCTCAGTGTGTCACAGTATGCTGGCTAAGCGTGATAATATATATACACACACACAGGGTATGCACACACACACATGTTCATGAATGTAAACACACACACACACACCTATGTATAGATTTAATCCAATTTATTGAAACATTCTACAAGATGTTGAGTTGAAATAGGTGATATTTCCAGGGTAAAGATTATTTGTAGCTATTTCTGACTCACAATTTCCTGATGGCAAATATACTGTATATTGTCTATTGTCTTTGCTGTTGAGTTCTTGTGCATGTACCAGGCATTGTGTTTTTTTTAAGGTGCTGAATTACACAGTAACAGAATACTTTCTGTACAAGACTTGACAGTTATTAATGACTTAATATTGACAACACTTCTTTTATGCTGACTTAAATATGGAAAATGCCTAACCATATCTCATATTTGAACCAAACGTTAATGTTGCATTTTTCTGTAAACTTATCTTGGCATGGTAGGGTATTAAACATGTCCTGTCCTGTAGGCCAACGCCTGTTCTTCGTTGTCTGGACATAAGATGGCCCTATATATTTGTGTGTGGTGAGATTATTCACTCTGACCAACCCATCTCTCTCCCTCTGGTCTCTCTGCAGGAGACAGTGATGACGAGGACGACGTGATGATCAGAAGGGTCCTGCATGGCTCCCCAGAGCCCGAACCGACTCCAGACACCCCCAGACCCACATTACCCAGCACGGACGCAACCCCCAGCGAGGGGCCCTCTACCACAGAGAGCACTGGGGAGGAGACTGCAGACGGTGCAGACAGTGGCCTGGGAACCGAGGTGTGTGTGTGCATGTGTGTGTGTCTGTGGGTTCCTTCACGCTCACCTTCTCACTGTGTATAGCATAAGCAGTTTTTAGTCAAAATGCTGTCCATGGGGACTTTCCAAGTCTCTACCTTGTGCTGAGTATGATTAAAGTGCACCATTCAATTCACCAACGTACAGTGACTGGTTATAGTTAAAAAAAAAAGCAGCATCCTGCTTTTCGGGCATTTGTTTGCGTGGGGGTTTCCTGTCTCGCATCGTGTGTGTTTCCTGTGGTTTGACAGCGTCTGTTCCTCTTTGTTTGCCCCAGTCGTCGCTGGATGTGGTGGAGGACGTGCTGCTGGAGGCCCGGCCCACCGACGGGCCGCATTTGGGCCGCAGTGGGGTGCAGACCGGGGACATGCAGGACGCGGTTCAGTCCGAAAGCCTCTTTCAGAGAACTGAGGTGCTGGCAGGTATGTATCTGGCAGTCTTGACAAAGGCCATAGGGCCGAAATGTGGAGTGTACAGCTATTGTGTAGTATTTTAAGTCTACAGTCTGTCTTAGCCTGCACCTTACTCTGAGTGTGCATCCTTTCCTTTCTTTGTGTATGTGTGTAAGAACATCAGTATTCCACAGGAAAAAAATGCTTCTGAAACCCGCCTTGATTTTGTCTTTCAGAAATAAATGAAATCTCATATTCAGCTGTGCTGTGTCTCATATTCATTGTTATCTTTTGCTTCTAAGGGGGTATTTAGAATAAATAAATTAGAATTCAGTAAGGTCTGGCCTAAAACACATACTTCTTATGTAAACCCATTAGAAACAATGTGCAGTGAAGCACACTGTAAGTCTAATTAGTTTAACTTAAGATCTTTAAATGGTCTTATACTCTTATTTTTCTGCTGAGGAGGTTTTAGGAGAAACAGTTCAGAAGCCAATAAGATTTTATTTATTTCTGAGAGACAAAGACAAGACTTTTGCAAGAAGTAATATTTTCCTCTTGGTTGTTTAAGCGTATCCCTCTGTTTTTTATCTTACAGTAAGTACCACTGTTTCAACAAGGAACAAATATTGTCATCATTGCTTGTACAGTATATACAGTATAAGAGAGACAGTGTATTGTATACTGCATGAGTGTTCATGGCTACATGGCTAAGTTTAAATGACAATGTTGTAGGGTGTGGCTGTGAATAGTGTAGTGACCTGGTATGATTTGTGTGCTGAATCTGTATGTCTCTGTGTCCCAGCTGTCATTGCAGGTGGCGTTATTGGCTTCCTGTTTGCCATATTCCTCATTCTGCTCCTGGTGTACCGCATGAGGAAGAAAGACGAGGGGAGCTACGACCTCGGGGAACGCAAGCCACCCATATCGACCTACCAGAAGGCCGCTCAAGGAGTTTTACGCCTAAAGACTCGCTCTCAGTCTTTGAAAAGATAATCACAACAAGTCATCTTTTCAGACTGAGAAACTATTACATGATGCCTTGGCATAAGGAATTTAATAACACGGATTTTGTTTCAAGCCAAATAAGGCTTAATTTGTTTTTTTAAACTGTGTTTTAATTTTTTTGCTATTGGCGGAAAAGTAAATTTAAGTGTGAGACAGTGAAGCATTTCTTATAAATCATACAGGATGTTTAGTTGTGGAGTACTTTTCAAGTGTATATTTGTTCAAGTTCATATTTGTGTTTTTAAGAACAAAAAAAAAAGTTTATTGAAAATAATGTGCTGTACTATCATTTTCGATCACATCTACCATTGATATAGAATGTTTTATTAACACTTTTAAAGACGAAATTGTAAATACTGTTCAAACAGTCTATGACTTGTCTATAGTAACAGGAGATGGCAAAAGACAGAACATGATTTTATCTTTAAAGGCTACAAATTTGATGGTTTTTTTTTTTTACTTTTTGCTCTGTCCACTAATGGCTCGTTCCAGTTTTACTCTGCGTAAGCAACCAGCCTTCAGAGAAGACATGCGTCGTGTGTGCTTTTAAAAAGAGATCAGAATGATGTGTTGCATGCACATGATGCGCTGTTGTTCTGTAGGATGTACATCTAGCCAGTCGACTCCTCCCAAGTGTCCTCCAAAGCACGGATGGATGGATGGATGGCATGTACATCAAGCACAGTGTGCTTTGCTGACCACGACACAAATAAGGCAGAGTTACAGCTCTAAGCACCTGAATGTGCCAGCCAAAAATGCTTAAGGATTGAGGTGTAACACAACTATGGATATCGAGACAGGCATGTCTTGTCTTGCAGAAATTGTAGGTGAATTGAAACCACAGCTAGTCCAAACCACCTAGAAGATGGCCACAAACGTCTCCTCCCAGAGCCCCAGTGTCTGCTCCCATACCTCCGCCAAGGTGTTTCCAGCCTCTTCCTTCCCCTCTGCTTTTAATTGTAGGCCTTATTTCTTTTCACATTTTCATGTGTCATGACTTTGAGGCGGCCAACATCTTTGAAGTCTGTCCTGTAAGAAAACTAAAGTGAATGTTTTTTTTGACAGTAAAAGGTTTTGAGTAGATCAACTGACCAAAGACAAAAAAGACAAAAAACTGTGTCTTAATTCTTCATGGGCAACATGAATATTAGAGTGAATAGCAGAGGTGTCAGTCCCAGGTTCAGAAAGTAAAAGCCACAAATTGGATCCAACCAGCTCTGAATCAGCTGATCGTAATGAGCACTCAAGACAGGTAGACCAGCTACTCAGTGAAGTCACCTGTGCTAGAAGGAAAACATGGCGGTTTTTTTACTTTCTGAACCCGGGATTGACACCTCTGGTGAATAGTGATATGAATTGTACATGAGAAAAGGACCATTGATGTTTTTACTATGATGAGACAAAGCCTCATGGTGCTGGATATTAGAGTCGATTGATTTTCCAGGTTAATGACTCTGTTACTTGATCATTTATGGTCAGCTTTGTGGTAATTTATTTTTTTAACTGTAAAACCACAAATGGGTTACATATGAATATCTCCTAATTTGTATTATTACACTGAGGTGCTTGCCTGCCCCCGTTGGTGTCTGTGTTTGTACACAGATCTCATGAATACGTTCACAGTGTTCTGTGTTCACCTTAAGGTGGTGTTTTTTTTGCCATCCATAATTTCTTTTTTTTAACTGACCAGTTTTGCATCAAAGATTTTAGTTTGTATATTTTAATACTAGTGGTGGGCATAGATTACTTTTTTTTTAATCTAGATTAATCTCGCTGTAATCATAAAATTAATCTAGATTAAAATGGCTCATTTGAATTCAAAGGCATCCGCGCTAAAATATATAGGTAAGTATGCATCCGCGCTAAAATATCAAGGTGAAAGCAGAGAGTGTTGAGGGAGGGGGAGTCGCCAACACTTTGCTTCCGTGTTCTATTTTCACAAGGGGGGGGGATCCCCCTTTATGCAGTGCAGAGCAGAGCAGAGCAGATTCTAGGTTCGTTTCATTGAAATGAATAGGACATGTGGAGTTTAACTAATAAATTGGTCATTACGTTTTTCTGGAGTTGTTAAGGCTTTTTTGGAATCATGTGTCACAATCCGCAACTATTTGTAATAATTTCAAGCCTAATAGTGTAAGTTGTAACTGTTTGGATTTTGAGAAAATTAGCTTTATTTCAGGTCAGGCAGCAACCACTTACTATGTGGTTGTTAGCGCGCTAACGCTAGCGAACTACGCTAACGTAATGTTTTAAATTGAAAGATGTCACTTTACTCACTAACACCCACCTAGATACTGTTACTGGTTATAGTGTAAGCAGACAAAGTAATATAACGTTATAGGGTTACAGCAATGTATTAAATTCAAGGTGAGTCTAATCGCTGTTAGCGTTTAGCACATGGTGTTGTCATAGTTACTACCATTCACTTGAATGAGCTAGAGCTAGTTCGTTAGCTTGCTAGCTCGCTTTACAGACACACTAAATTAATTTCTTATAGTTCGAAATAGGGATTTGTTGGCATTTTGGTCCCATAGTAACATATTATGTTGGCTTCTCTTTGTAGAATCTAAGATCTTTGGTGAAAGTCATCAAAGAACTTATAATAACATCTAGAACGAGTGTATATAGAACCTTTGAAAGTCATCATAGTTTGTGTAGTATAGACCCAGCGCCCAACCCAACTTTGAGAATAGATTAACGGCGTCTCACGTTAACGCAGCACGTTAACGCCGATAACGGTCCACCTATATTTAATACACAATAATTTATAGATGACATTAATTTATATACCACTTAATCTGTGCTATAAGGATACAAAATGTATGTTCTTAGTCCTTAAAGTGCCTACAGTTCTGAAATAAAACTGGGAGATGTACACCTGTGCTGTGGAGTGATTCTGTATGATACAGGTTGTGTCAAGGAATGTCAAAGGTACAGTAAGGACATATGTGGGGGAGTTAGATCTGACCTAACTGGAGAGAGTGGTGGAGAAAGAGAGTGGCAAAACTCTTAAGAGAAAAGCCTCATGGCTTTCTTGTCAGGAGGATGAAGTCATGGAGCTCCTTTCACCAGAAGTCGAGGTTACCTGCTTCAGAAAGTAAAAACTTTGCCATGTATTTCTTTCGTAGCACTTACAAGATGTATGATTTCACTTATTGGCTAATGTACCTTTCAGAGGATTTGTGTGCTCATTTGGATCAGTTTAAATGGTTGGATCAGGTGTGGTGTTTTTTTTTTTTTTTTTTTTAATTTCTAAAGCCGTGATTGACACCTCTGATGGTGACAGCATCAGACTTTTATACTTTCACATCCTCGTCAGAGACAAAGATGTGTCTTTTGTCCTGTGTCACATCCCATAACCCATAACGCATAAGCTAACTACCATAACAACTCAACCTCCGCCTCTTACCCAGGGCACTAACCCCTCCCCCAAAGTGTAGCACTTATTGGTCAACAGTAATATCAGCTAATAGCTAATATTTACCCATGCCTCCTGTTGGACATTGGTAAATAATGAAATATATTTGCCAGGTCCAGCAGAAGTTGTGTATCTGTCATTTTGGGTCTGTTCTGCACAATTTAAAAGCTCTGTTAAATGAAGACTGGCACATTCACAGACGGTGCTGCTGTGGGAGGTTATTTTTGTAGTTATTTCCCTTCTACTATAGGGTAAAGCCTAAGTAAACATACAAAACTATTTGTTTAAGCATCATTAATCAACCACATTTTGATTTCACACATTGTATCAGTTGTACTGAAACACTGCTACCCCACTGTTTAAACATTCATTGTAAAATATTGAGAGTGGAGATCCCAGCTTCATAAAGTAGAAATCCTGCCTCGTGCCTGTGTATTTAACATGGTGACTTTTAACTCATTAGCTGATATAGCTGCCTGATGATCAACTGGTTCAGACAATGGTTGGATCAAATGACTTTCCGAAGCTGTGATTTCCACCTCTGAAAGTATGGGAAGGTTTGGCCCAGCTGCTCCCATAGATGTCTGTAGGCTCTAGGCTCGATTGTTCAGACATTCAGGAAACAGTGATATTCCACTATTATTTTGAAATGGCCATCCTAATCTAAACAGCAAAACAAAACTATTTAAAGCCATTCAGAATAAAATGGATAATGTAAAGGACCACACTAGTCCCTGTATGTGTTTTTGTTTGTCTGGATTAACAACCTAAATGTGTCTTGGTTATTTATTTATTTATTTATTTATTTATTTTTCGTATGTGCTCTAAAACAGTTGATGTGAAGTTGTGAGTGATGTATGTGTGAAATCTTTGTATGGTGATTGAAGTTTTCCCTCAAGTGACACCGTAGCTCCACAATAGGGAGACCTGTAAAGGTAGAGAGACAGGTGTTGGTAATTAGAGGAGCTGCTTTGTTGGAGACCTGTAAAGGTAGAGAGACAGGTGTTGGTAATTAGAGGAGCTGCTTTGTTGGAGACCTGTAAAGATAGAGAGACAGGTGTTGGTAATTAGAGGAGCTGCTTTGTTTGAGACTGAGCCCAAAAGTTTGCTCTCTAGGCTTCAGCTTAACTCCATTGCTTATCTGCACAAAAAGGACTCTGACTCCTGTTTTAAACAACAGGAAAGAAGATTACAAAACATTTAAGCATCCTTGGTGAGCGCAGTGAGGTATGTTTGTTTTTTTCCTTTGTTTGAAACATTGTATCTGTATTGGTAACCTTTGTATTAATGTGTACTATGGAGCTCTTTGAGCATATGAATGCTTGTTTAATGTTTTAGTATTGATAGTGATGCACAAATTCTAAATACTGTACTGTGAAGACTGTATGGTGATTTTTTTTGTTTGTTTGTTATGTTTGTATACCCTGACGCACAGTTTTCACGGTGCTATGGTGAACATGATGATTCTGCTGCAACTAAAATAAAAGACACCTTATGCATCAGTCGAGACTCTCTTTGGGGATCCAAGGGTTGCTACAGATAATGTTCTGGACTTTGTTTACAACATGCCCGTGTATAGTGAATGAAATAAGAACATCTACATATCATGTATGTTCTTTCAGAATGAATCTTTGCTTCCATCCAAACTTTTACCCATATAAACACTGCTGGTGTAACACCAATGATTGATTATAGGCTAAATGGTTTTAACTTTGTAAAGTAGCTCATTAGGATGAGGCTGAACATATTTTGTTTAGGCTACTGAACGTTGTACAGCACAGCAGAAATGAATACGACTCAACTGCAAAACATTATGCGTTCAATTTATTAATTAAGTCAGAGACTTGAACGCCGTCCTGTTTCAATCAACTATGAAAGGCGATGGCGAAAACTGTTCTAAGTGACTTCCCGTACTCATATGGACCGCAGTCTTCCAAACTTTGGTGGTCAGTAATGTTTGTGTGTTTATTTTGGCTTAATCTGTAAATATTTTCAACATACGTAGTTTGTACAACATTTTGTCAATGAGTTGTATACTTTTCTGATCTTGGTGGTTTACGTCAATGTAGACAAAATTACACATTTCATTTCCAGGTTGCAGAGTTGTTTGATGTGGTAGCAGAATGTGTGTAGATACTTCCGAGTCAACTCTACTAAACACATAATTGAAAAGTTTTAACTTTTTTCAGTCGCCCACTTATCTGCAGCGTGATAATGCTGTGTATTTTGTCTCCTTAGACGATGGAAACCGATACCAGCTTAAAAACCAGACGCTTAAGGATGCTACCGCTGGTAGTGTTCATGCTCATGCCTGTATCTCTGCATTCTAAACCCAGCCGCAATGTTGGTTCTACTCCCGGCATTGCAACACAGATATCTGGATACCGAGATGTGGCCCAGAAAATCATTGACTTGGCCGTGCAGGGGAAAGCGCAAAACCGATCATATGACCGACTGTCTGCCTTTACAGACACTGTGGGAAATAGATTAAGTGGGTCCCAGAACTTGGACCTCGCAATTAAGTATATGTACAACGCTCTCATTCAGGACGGCTTGGAGAATGTGCATTTAGAACCGGCCAAGATTCCACACTGGGTAATGGGTCAGGAGAGTGCCGTGATGGTCCTCCCCCGAAATCACACGATGGCCATCCTCGGCCTGGGCAGTAGTGTTGGGCCACAATACATCATGGCACTGCTTCTTTAAAATATGGAAGTGGATTTCCCCCCTCTTTCTTTAAGAAGATGATATTTTGCCTAGTTCCTTAAATAATGGTGTAGTCCAGTCAGAAGCAGTTGTCCACAAGGAAGGTCTTGTGGGATGTTCTTCCCTTTTTGACATCTTTTTCATCTCCCCATCATGGACTGCAGAAGTTCAGATGGACTCTGTTAAGATACTTTTGCATGTGCTGTATTGTTTTAATGATACCATATTGATTAATGCAAGTTAAAAAAAAAAATTATAAATCAAATGTCCCTGCTTGTCATTTCTCAGTAGAAAAAAATATTCTGCTCCAACTAAAGCAGCAATGAATACCTGAATTGCCATGAACATTGTTGTCAGTACAACCACTAATCTTGGTGTCAATGTCACCTTGTGTGTTAATTATGGCAGGAAACGAGGCAGAGGTCCTGGTGGTCGAGTCCTTTGAGGAGCTGAGAAGGCACGCTGGCGAGGCCAAAGGGAAAATAGTGGTGTACAATCAGCGGTTTGTGAGCTATGGGCAGACTGTGGCCTACCGTGCTGACGGGGCTTCAGAGGCTGCTAAGGTGGGAGCTGTGGCCTCTCTCATTCGCTCCGTCACCCCCTTCTCCATCAACAGGTATGACACCACCTGGGCTCTCGCTGCCAAGGCTTTCCCATAACGCTTAACTATCATAGTATTATAGTATAGCAAATTAGTTTTCTTTAACAGCGTCTATGTAGATTGTCATTCATCAAGGTCGTGGTAGTCAAAGGAGCCATGTTGTAAGCAACTTGTTGTAAAGTCACCCATGAACCAGATAGGGCTGCACAATACAGTGGGGCAAAAAAAGTATTTAGTCAGCCACCAATTGTGCAGGTTCTCCCACTTAAAAATATGACAGAAGCCTGTAATATTCATCATAGGTATACCTCAACTATGAGAAACAACAGGAAAAAAAATCCAGAAAATCACATTGTCTGATTTGCAAATTACAGTGGGAAAAAGTATTTGGTCAATAACAATAGTTCATCTCAATACTTTGTTATATACCCTTTGTTGGCAATGACAGAGGTCAAACGTTTTCTGTAGGTCTTCACAAGGTTTTCACACACAGTTGCTGGCATTTTGGCCCATTCCACCATGCAGATCTCCTCTAGAGCAGTGATGTTTTGGGGCTGCTGCTGGGCAACACGGACTTCCAACTCCCTCCAAAGACTTTCTATGGGGTTGAGATCTGGAGACTGGCTAGGCCACTCCAGGACCTTCAAATGCTTCTTGCGAAGCCACTCCTTCGTTGCCCGGGCGGTGTGTTTGGGGTCATTGTCATGTTGAAAGACCCAGTCATGTTTCATCTTCAGTGCCCTTGGAGATGGAAGGAGGTTTTCACTCAAAATCTTACAATACATATCCCCATTCATTCTTTGCTTTACACGAATGAGTCGTCCTGGGCCCTTTCCTGAAAAACAGCCCCAAAGCATGATGTTTCCACCCCCATGCTTCACAGTAGGTATGGTGTTCTTTGGCTGCAACTCAGCATTCTTTCTCCTCCAAACACGAGAAGTTGAGTTTTCACCAAAAAGTTCTATTTTGGTTTCATCGGACCATAGGACATTCTCCCAATCCTCTTCTGGATCATCTAAATGCTCTCTCACCAACTTGAGACGGGCCTGGACATGCACTGGCTTAAGTAGGGGGACATGTCTGGCACTGCAGCATTCTGGGATTTTTGCTCACCGTTCTTGTGATCATTTTGACTCCACGGGGTGAGATCTTGTGTGGAGCCCCGGATCGAGGGAGATTATCACTCGTTTTGTATTTCTTCCATTTTCTAATAATTGCTCCCACAGTTGATTTCTTCACACCAAGCTGCTTACCTATTGCAGATTCAGGCTTCCCAGCCTGGTGCAGGTCTACAATTTTGTTTCTTATGTCCTTTGACAGCTCATTGGTCTTGGCAATAGTGCAGTTTGGAGTGTGACTTTTTCAGATTGTGGACAGGTGTCTTTCATACAGATACCGAGTTCAAACAGGTGCCATTAATAACGAGGTAACGAGTGGAGGACAGAGGAGCCTCTTAAAGAAGTTGCAGGTCTGTGAGAGCCAGAAATCTTGCTTGTTTGTAGGTGAGCAAATACTTAATGATAATTACAGGCCTCTGTCATATTCTTAAATGGGAGAACCTGCACAATTGGTGGCTGACTAAATACTTTTTTGCCCCACTGTATATCGAAAATATTGTGATATTGCAACATACAGTATCGTGATGCACATATCACAGACCATGGCTTAACTGAAATAAATGGGACATTACTGTGAAACAGCTTACAGTAATGTCGCATTTATTCCAGTTAAGCCATGTTTCCACATACGAAGATATTTGGAAAATCAAATAGTGTTACTGCCCTTGATATCTATCCCGTGGGCTGTGCACTGGCTACAGCCTAGGACTGAAGTTTAAACTGAAAGATGTTAAAACTATATTAAAATATTTGTTTATTTATCTCAAAACATATCATCGCAGCACTCAGCAATGTTCCGGCATATCGCACATTTTTCAAATATCGTGCAGCCCTAGAACCTGATTAAGTGTTAGCTGTCTTATAAATCGATTGTTTTTTGTTTCGTAGTCCCCACACTGGGTGGCAGTGGTACCAGCCTGGCGTGCAGCAGATCCCCACAGCCTGCGTCACCATCGAGGACGCGGAGATGATGGCCCGCATGGCTCGGCGAGGGCAGAAGATCGTGCTGCGGCTTCACATGGGCGCCCAGACGCTCCCCGATGTGGACTCCTTCAACACGGTGGCGGAGCTGGTGGGCAGCAAGCACCCGGAGCAGGTGAGCGCCGCCGGGCGGGTCCGAAATGTGTCGCCACTCCACAAATAAAACTGATCTAAATGAAGCAGTGGTATTTTGACAAAGTCAGTTGCCATTGGTGGCTTGTTTAAAAAGCTCTCACTGCAACATTAACTGAATTGGCCAGCTATTTTTTGTCAGGTTACTTGATCGAATAAAATGATTTATTTTTGACCCTGAATGACTAGTCACTAGAAAGCTAGCCTCAGTACAGTAGAAAGTAACTTTTGAGCAGGTACTACTTTGTTTTTGGCATTACTAATATTCTTACAAGGTATTTGAAAGTGTGTGTGTGTGTGTGTGCATGTGCTCTTATTATCCTCTGGTAAACCTGTTGAATGGAAGCGTGTTTAAAGCAGGTTGGTTGTTTGTATTTCTGGCTTGCTTGGCCTGAAAATGATGTAGCGTGTGGCTCCAGACTGTCAAATTGGATCCACAGTCAGCATCTGCCGTCACAGTGGCCTGTAGCCCAGTGGCATGTTGGTTTGCGAGTGACCGGTGTCGCCTGCTCTTGGCACGCGAGTGGCGCCCTTGTCTCATGATGTCGGCCCAATTAGGCATGGAGTGCTGCGTCTGTGTGTGTGTGTGTGTGTGTGTGTGTGTGTGTGTGTGTGTGTGTGTGTGTGTGTGTGTGTAAATGCATTCCCCTCGCTTTCTCTGCCTTGCTGGAGATGTCAGAAAAGTCTGTGCCTTTGGAAGAGAGAAGTGTTTGACATTTGCAGTTAGGTGTTTCTTCCCCTGTTTTTCACTGGAACAGCTGGCTATGTGGAGAGAGTTTGAGAAGTTGCAGGCACGCACAGATGCCCAAACTGCCCTATCCATATTGTTTTAACTTCTGTTTTTTCAGTATTTAAGTCAAAGGTCAAAGTCAAAGTCAGCTTTATTGTCAAAAAAACATATGTACAGGTTGCACACACAGAATTTGAAATTGCAATGCTCCCTAGGCCCACAGTGAACATTAAACATCTTATAAACAAGACAGGAGGACATGACATGACATAATAATATGAACACAACAAAAAGTACAGTAGGCTTGTATATAATACAAATAAGTAAAAACACAGTGTTTAGTGTAGTAAAGCTCAAATGGTGCCATTTAAGAAGTTGTGTCATTGGTTGTAGTGCAAATGTTAAGTGTGCATTGAAATGTCTGTGGAGTAGTGGGGGGAAAAAAGTTCCACAGTAGAGATGTGCTTTAGGTAGGTTTCTCCAGACTGGGACACTTACACTAAGAGCACCAGGAGAGGGAGCTGGTGTGCGTGGGGGTCAGATGGGGGGGGGGGGGGGGGGTGCAGGGCACCAGGAGAGGGAAGTGGAAAGTGGTGTGTGTGGGGGTCAGATGGGGGAGGGAGGGCAGGGCAGGGAGAGAGTTCAGCATCCTGATAGCTTGGTGGATAAAGCTGTCCTTCAGCCTGCTGGTCCTGGCCCGGAGGCTCCTCAGTCTCCTTCCTGATGGCAGCAGACTGAAGAGGCTGTTGGATGGATGGGTGGGATCACCCGCAATGCAGAGGGCTTTGCGGGTGAGGCGGGTGTGGTACATGTCCTGCAGGGAGGGGAGAGAGACACCCACAATCCTCTCAGCTGCTCTCACTACTCTGTGTAGCTTTTTCCAGCAGGACACGGTGCAGGTGCCATACCACACAGTGATGCAGCTGGTGAGGATGCTCTCTATGGTGCCTCTGTAGAAGTTGCTCATGATGGGAGATGGGGCTCTGGCTCTCCTCAGCTTGCGGAGGAAGTAGAGTCGCTGCTGGGCTTTACTGGCCAGTGATGCTGTGTTCTTTGACCAGGAGAGGTCCTCGGAGATGTGCACGCCCAGGAACTTGGTGCTGCTTACTCTCTCCACAGCAGCTCCGTTGATGGTGAGGGGGGCATGCTGTGAGTACACTCTCCTGAAGTCCACTACAATCTCCTTTGTCTTCTCCACGTTGAGGGAAAGGTTGTTCTCACTGCAACACTTGACCAGGTGGCTCACCTCGCTCCTGTAGTGGGTCTCATCATTGTTGCTGATGTGACCCAACACAGTTGTATCATCCGCAAACTTGATAAAGAGGTTGGAGGTGTGTGATGGAGTGCAGTCGTGGGTTAGCAAAGTAAAGAGAAGGGGGCTCAGCACACATCCTTGGGGAGCCCCCGTGTTCAGTGTGACGGTGCTGGAGGTGTTGCTGCCGACCCGTACTGCCTGCGGTCTTCCTGTCAGGAAATCCAGCAGCCAGTTGCACATTGAGGTGTTGATCCCCAGCCTGTCTAGTTTGCGTATGAGTTGCTGGGGGACGATTGTGTTGAATGCTGAGCTGAAGTCAATGAACAACATTCTAACATATGAGTCTCTGGTGTCGAGGTGTGTGAGGGCTGAGTGGAGTGCTGTTGAGATCGCATCATCGGTCGAGCGGTTAGACCGGTATGCAAATTGAAATGAGTCCGGGGTGGAGGGGAGAGATGTCTTGATGTGTTGCATGACTAGTCGTTCGAAGCACTTCATGAGGATGGGGGTGAGCGCAACTGCACGGTAGTCATTGAGGCAGGATGGGGATGACTTCTTTGGCACGGGGATGATGGTGGAGGTTTTGAGGCACATGGGAACGACAGCCTGGCTCAGAGATGTGTTGAAGATGTCTGTGAAGACATCTGTGAGTTCCGCAGCACAGTCTCTCAGTGCACGACCAGGGATGTTGTCAGGTCTCGGAGCTTTGCGTACATTGATCCTGCTGAGGGATCTCCTCACGCTGTCCGGGGATGGTGTCAGAACCTGGTCGCCGAGAGGGGGTGGAGTCTTCTGTGCCGGTCTGCTGTTGTTTGCCTCAAAGCGAGCGAAAAACTCGTTCAGCTCGTTCGGCAGGGAGGTAGTGGGAAGTGGTGTGTGTGGGGGTCAGATGGGGGAGGGAGGGCAGGGCAGGGAGAGAGTTCAGCATCCTGACAGCTTGGTGGATAAAGCTGTCCTTCAGTCTGCTGGTCCTGGCTCGGAGGCTCCTCAGTCTCCTTCCTGATGGCAGCAGACTGAAGAGGCTGTTGGATGGATGGGTGGGATCGCCCGCAATGCAGAGGGCTTTGCGGGTGAGGCGGGTGTGGTACATGTCCTGCAGGGAGGGAAGAGGGACACCCACAATCCTCTCAGCTGCTCTCACTACTCTGTGTAGTTTTTTTCCGGCAGGACACGGTGCAGGTGCCATACCACACAGTGATGCAGCTGGTGAGGATGCTCTCTATGGTGCCTCTGTAGAAGTTGCTCATGATGTGAGATGGGGCTCTGGCTCTCCTCAGCTTGCGGAGGAAGTAGAGTCGCTGTTGGGCTTTACTGGCCAGTGATGCTGTGTTCTTTGACCAGGAGAGGTCCTCGGAGATGTGCACGCCCAGGAACTTGGTGCTGCTTACTCTCTCCACAGCAGCTCCGTTGATGGTGAGGGGGGCGTGCTGTGAGTACGCTCTCCTGAAGTCCACTACAATCTCCTTTGTCTTCTCCACGTTGAGGGAGAGGTTGTTCTCACTGCACCACTTGACCAGGTGGCTCACCTCGCTCCTGTAGTGGGTCTCATCATTGTTGCTGATGTGACCCAACACAGTTGTATCATCCGCAAACTTGATAAAGAGGTTGGAGGTTTGTGATGGAGTGCAGTCGTGGGTCAGCAGAGTGAAGAGAAGGGGGCTCAGCACACATCCTTGGGGAGCCCCCGTGTTCAGTGTGACAGTGCTGGAGGTGTTGCTGCCGACCTGTACTGCCTGCGGTCTTCCTGCCAGGAAATCCAGCAGCCAGTTGCACATTGAGGTGTTGATCCCCAGCCTGTCTAGTTTGCGTATGAGTTGCTGGGGGACGATTGTGTTGAATGCTGAGCTGAAGTCAATGAACAACATTCTAACATATGAGTCTCTGGTGTCGAGGTGTGTGAGGGCTGAGTGGAGTGCTGTTGAGATCGCATCATCAGTCGAGCGGTTAGACCGGTATGCAAATTGAAATGGGTCCAGGGTGGAGGGGAGAGATGTCTTGATGTGTTGCATGACTAGTCGTTCGAAGCACTTCATGAGGATGGGGGTGAGCGCAACTGCACGGTAGTCATTGAGGGAGGATGGGGATGACTTCTTTGGCACGGGGATGATGGTGGAGGTTTTGAGGCACGTGGGAACGACAGCCTGGCTCAGAGATGTGTTGAAGATGTCTGTGAAGACATCTGTGAGTTCCGCAGCACAGTCTCTCAGTGCACAACCAGGGATGTTGTCAGGTCCCGGAGCTTTGCGTACATTGATCCTGCTGAGGGATCTCCTCACGCTGTCCGGGGATGGTGTCAGAACCTGGACGCCCAGAGGGGGTGGAGTTTTCTGTGCCGGGGTGTTGTTGTTTGCCTCAAAGCGAGCGAAAAACTCGTTCAGCTCGTTCGGCAGGGAGGTGGTGGGAAGTGGTGTGTGGGGGTCAGATGGGGGAGGGAGGGCAGGGCAGGGAGAGAGTTCAGCATCCTGACAGCTTGGTGGATAAAGCTGTCCTTCAGTCTGCTGGTCCTGGCTCGGAGGCTCCTCAGTCTCCTTCCTGATGGCAGCAGACTGAAGAGGCTGTTGGATGGATGGGTGGGATCGCCCGCAATGCAGAGGGCTTTGCGGGTGAGGCGGGTGTGGTACATGTCCTGCAGGGAGGGAAGAGGGACACCCACAATCCTCTCAGCTGCTCTCACTACTCTGTGTAGTTTTTTCCGGCAGGACACGGTGCAGGTGCAATACCACACAGTGATGCAGCTGGTGAGGATGCTCTCTATGGTGCCTCTGTAGAAGTTGCTCATGATGTGAGATGGGGCTCTGGCTCTCCTCAGCTTGCGGAAGAAGTAGAGTCGCTGTTGGGCTTTACTGGCCAGTGATGCTGTGTTCTTTGACCAGGAGAGGTCCTCGGAGATGTGCACGCCCAGGAACTTGGTGCTGCTTACTCTCTCCACAGCAGCTCCGTTGATGGTGAGGGGGGCGTGCTGTGAGTACGCTCTCCTGAAGTCCACTACAATCTCCTTTGTCTTCTCCACGTTGAGGGAGAGGTTGTTCTCACTGCACCACTTGACCAGGTGGCTCACCTCGCTCCTGTAGTGGGTCTCATCATTGTTGCTGATGTGACCCAACACAGTTGTATCATCCGCAAACTTGATAAAGAGGTTGGAGGTGTGTGATGGAGTGCAGTCGTGGGTCAGCAGAGTGAAGAGAAGGGGGCTCAGCACACATCCTTGGGGAGCCCCCGTGTTCAGTGTGACAGTGCTGGAGGTGATGCTGCCGACCCGTACTGCCTGCGGTCTTCCTGTCAGGAAATCCAGCAGCCAGTTGCACATTGAGGTGTTGATCCCCAGCCTGTCTAGTTTGCGTATGAGTTGCTGGGGGACGATTGTGTTGAATGCTGAGCTGAAGTCAATGAACAACATTCTAACATATGAGTCTCTGGTGTCGAGGTGTGTGAGGGCTGAGTGGAGTGTTGTTGAGATCGCATCATCGGTGGAGCGGTTAGACCGGTATGCAAATTGAAATGGGTCCAGGGTGGAGGGGAGAGATGTCTTGATGTGTTGCATGACTAGCCGTTCGAAGCACTTCATGAGGATGGGGGTGAGCGCAACTGCACGGTAGTCATTGAGGCAGGATGGGGATGACTTCTTTGGCACGGGGATGATGGTGGAGGTTTTGAGGCACGTGGGAACGACAGCCTGGCTCAGAGATGTGTTGAAGATGTCTGTGAAGACATCTGTGAGTTCCACAGCACAATCTCTCAGTGCACATCCAGGGATGTTGTCAGGTCCCGGAGCTTTGCGTACATTGATCCTGCTGAGGGATCTCCTCACGCTGTCTGGGGATGGTGTCAGAACCTGGTCGCCGAGAAGGGGTGGAGTCTTCTGTGCCGGGGTGCTGTTGTTTGCCTCAAAGCGAGCGAAAAACTCGTTCAGCTCGTTCGGCAGGGAGGTGGAGCTGTCGGCAGTCTGTGGCGTTGCCTTGTAGTCCTTTATGGTCTGTATCCCCTGCCACAGACTCTGTGTGTCTCTACTGTCATTAAAGTGCTGTGCTATCTTCCTGGAGTACTGCCTCTTAGCCTCTCTGATACCACGTGACAGGTTTGCTCTTGCTGTCCTTAGGCCCACCTCGTCTCTGGCTCTGAAGGCAGCATTCCTTACCTTCAGCAGCCTGTAGACCTCCCCTATGAGCCATTTAAATGGCTTATGTAATGCCAGTGACCGCATACATTTGTCAGTGTGTTTCTTATGTGGAACAAATGTTATGAGGTTAGGGTTAGGTGTTGGTACCTAGTATGAATTATAATTTTAATGAAAGCGAGAGGGCTAGTGCGATTCTGAGAGGGCTAACGGGATTCTGAGAGGGCTAGATTGAGCCGTCAGTAGCAGTTCGGATTACGCCATGCCACACCACACCACGTCAGACTACCTCTGTGCCAACAGTATTTGTTCAGTCATGTCCAATACCAGCAATCAGATGTGTGGAGGATTAATCCATGTTTTAACTCGAGACATAAAATACAATACACTAAACGCACATCGTTCTCATGGCAGCACACCATCAGATACTAATAACCTTTATCTCATCCCACATGACTGACCAGCGCTCTCCTCCATCCTCCCCCATGACTGAGGTGTCCTGAGCATGGCACCGTCCCCACACACTGCTCCCCAGGTGCCGTTGTCATGGCTGCCCCCTGCTCACGTGTGTGATGGGAAAATGCAGAGGTTGGATTTTATAGTGTACACTGTGTGCTGTAATGTGTCCTGTGTGATCACAATAACCAATGTGACTGACTTTCACTTTCACATGTTGTAGTGGGCTTACTGATCAATGGGTGTCTCTCAGACCAGAGGGGCATTTCAATCAGGCAGTTTAGTGACCAACCCAAATGAGTAAACTTGTGAGAGGTCAACCAGCTAGTAGAGGGGTTTCCTGGCAAAGCAAAGCCATAGCACTGTGCTGTTGCGAGGTTTACCATCTCCCTTGAGTTAACATATCCAGGTAGGTGACTAAGCCTTTTTTTGTTTTGGAATACCCCCACTTAAGATTATAAATTATAAATCTCAGCAGGTCTGTGATTTTCTTCCTTTTAAGCTCTGACTCATCCCATGATTTGTATTTCATGATTTCCTATGTATTCCTGTGTTTGAGTTGACAAATTTCTGGGTTACTTGAAGTCAGTGTAGTTACTCATTAAGTGTTTCGTAAATATTTGCGTCTGCTCTTTCCTGACTGTCTTCTGAGTCATCTGGCCACGAGATCTGGTAGGACAGGGAGATGATGTCACAACTTGGAATAGATTCCTCTGTAGTGTGACTATTGGCAATGTGATTTGTGTTTGACCTTAAAGCTTGTGACTGCAAAATGGCCTGAAGAGTTTTATTTTAGTGGAAGGGCAACGTGTAAGTGAATAAAAACTGCACCCAAATGTGTGCCGTTTACAATCTCTCTAACTGAATAATACCTGAACATAGTTGTTGAGGGGCTTCAGATTATAATTTTTTCCCTTGAAATCTGGAAGTCCTTTTTTTTTCTCCAGAACCTGATTTAGTCAGGGTGTCCTTCATTCTTCATTAAGGCTTCCAGTTAGCCTGACAGGCCAGCCTTCATCAAATTGTATTGCATAGGCCAGGCACAGTTCAAGGGGCAGCATTAAGTTTTCTTTGAAACTGCCTCTGCACACAATCGGATGGCGCTAAGACCAATTGGAGCACTGAAGCAGTACCTCAGTGCACCATCGCAGCCCTGTCATTGTGTTAAGCCCGCTCAGCAGCTCTCTACACAGATTGATTGGCCTGTCCAGATTTGGGAGAAAAGCTGCTGAGGTTCAATGGGTTGTGGCTGACTTGTAGGATAAAAGACGTGAATTGCTGCAGCTAGTGTACGCCTAGATTTGTAGACTCGCTCCCAGTCTCTCCTGGGCTGTCGGGTCTTCACAGTATAGTCTGTACCATATTCAGCATCAGGAAGGTCTGATCTGTGTTTTGAATTACACATGCCTGCTTTAAAAGTAGGGTTTGCACTAAGAGTAAGAGCATTTACCAATACTCAATAACCTGTATATTTACTTCTGAAGGAAATGCTCCATTGTCTACCGAACTAAATCTAAGAGGAGTTTGAGTTTAATCGAGTGTGAGGAACTTATTAGATTTAACAAGATTATCTGATTGTTGTAAATTGCATAAGTGTGTGTTGATTTTCTGTCATACATTGTTTCCTACACATTGGCGAGACTGGGGCAGGTCACCATAGTCTAATTTGCCCTGCCATAGTCTAAATATGGAATGGGAAAAAATATTTCCACACCAACGTTTCTGCAGTGTCTTTTGTTTGCATTACTTTTAATGACTTCAGTTAATGAACAGATCGGTGCAACATTATATAGACCTGTTTTTGTGTAAAAAAATTAACATGAAGCTGTTTTCGAATGACGTATGTGTGCAGCTTCGAAGAAGCTATAAATGACGACTGTTACCGTGAATTAAAGACCATCAGAAACATCTTGTTTGTTCTAGATTTACCAAAAATCAGATTTAATGTAAAACCGTTGGCATAAATTTACAATGTCAGAGAATGGTAAAGTTTCCTATGTTTTGTTTCAGCGTTTGGCATTAACTGGCATGTTTGATATTTAGCCTGTTAAATAGCTAGAGGATTAAAGTGGTCACTTGGAAAACTCCTGTCTTCAAACAAACAAATACTAAAAATAGGATTTTTGTACACGAGGCAGAGTCAGATGAATCTTTATTCCAAGTCGATGGAGGGGAGTACATGTTAGCTGTGTGAACCAGAAAAAGCGCAATACCTGAAGTACCTGATAACACAGGCCCAAGTACAAACATTACAGCACCATAGTCTCACAAAATTCTGTGCAAAACACTGGTGTCGTGCTAAGACTTTGTTACCCATTATCCATTATTGAATCAGTGGTTAAAGACCTCAGTTGTACTTGACTTTTTTTTCCCCAGGGAAATGCAAGACTGAGTGTTAATCGCATCAGATCGCATTGCAAGTCTCACTTATGTTCTAATTCAGAGTTCTGTAATTGATGAAAGTTTTAGTTATACAATTGGAAAGTAATCTTCTGAATTTATTGCTGTCAGTTATGAAATGCACTGTGAAGCAAACCTTGAGAAACCGTCTGGATGTGTGCGTGTGAGTGCCAGTTCTGTTTCCCTTTGCTCTACATGTCTTGTGCTTTGAGCTCTTGGGAGCTCCATGGTGATCACTGTTTGCTGAAAACAGTGAGGGGAGTATCAGCAGGATTAAATAATAAACAAAATTACACATACCCCGAGTTCCCTCTCGGACAGGATTCTTTTGATTGGGGCAGTATGAGTCAGAGTTAAGTGGACCAAATGACTGCTCTGTCTCTCTGTGTGTCTCTCTGTGTGTCTCTCTGTGTGTGTCTCTCTCTCTCTCTCTCTCTCTCTCTCTCTCTCTCTCTCTCTCTCTCTCTCTCTCTCTCTCTCATATTCCCTTTCTTCTGCACGCTCCGTGCTGTCGGCAGACCTGCCTCTGTCTAATTAGAGATGAGACGGCCATCCACTCTACCTGCGCCACACTCCCCACTGCAGCTGACTGAGGAGGGGCAGATTGGTTGTTTCCCAGAGGCTTGCAGTGTGAGTCAGTGGTGTACTAGGTTCAGATGCACAATGCACACTATAGAAAAGTGCTGCCTGGTTTGAGTCCATCCATAGCCCTGTTGTTGGAGGCCACTGAGTGCTGTTTGGTAGGTAAAAGAACAAGAAAATGTGATGCAACATGGGATAAACTTATTATTTAAACTTTATTATTCTACATGGGCTTAAACTTGCAGCTGGTAGCTAATGCTAACAGAATGGGGCATGGGGATATTAACTGAATGGGCCATAGGAACTTTTAGCTTCGCGTTAGCTGGCAAGTCATTGAGGCAGCACGTCGTCTCAAATGTTTAAGCTGTTTTCGAGCAGTAATTTTGCCGCTTGAAGTTAAACTGGGCGAACAATGAAACTACAGGTTTTACAGCTGATCTGTGTGGTTGGACGAACCAAAGAACCACTGTTTGGTTTTGTATCGTTGACTGTAGAATGGAGACATATAACACGACGAATGGAGACGTATAACAGTCATGCGTTCTGGAACAAATCCGAAGAAATGAATTGTGGTCTAGTGGTCTACCAGTTTGTCAGTCATTTCATTTTTACAGTAAGAGCAGAAGAAACATTACATTAGAGGTACGAAGTGTTTGCAGTGGTTAAGGTGATGCATGGACTAGAATAAAGCTGCATAATGTGTTTGGTCGTTCAACTATGAAAATGGATTTGCAGTGCATTAACAGCAGGGCTGCTACAGTGTTATGATGAGCGTTTCCCTGGTCTTGTGTCCAAGCCTTGCGGTGCATCCTGCATCGATCCATCCATCTGCTAGGTTTAATAATGTAAACGGCTCCCTCAAGCATTGTTTGGTGTAGTTTTAAAGGAGAGTTAAAAACCAGCAGCTGAAATTTTGTTCAACGGTAATCCTAATAGTCATCACACCTAGGCTTATTACTCAAACAGTGAAGCGGCTGTTTGCTCGGCCAGGCTCTTAAACTCTGTGGCTGTCTGTCTGCAGCATGGTCCAGGGAGGCTTTGCCCCTGTCGTAACCATTAATTTCAGTGGTGAGTGGGGGACAGGCTTGGCGTCATCAATAATGCATGTCCCCGCTGATGAAGCTGAGAATAGCAGAGGCCAGCGGGGGACTGCGCAGGTACTTTCTAGAGGGAATATCAGTCTCGTATCCTTGGAGAATGTTCATGGCCAGGTCTGATGCTTTGTGATTTTTAAATGAGCCCTCATGAAAACACTGCTTGCTTTGACTTACTGCAAAGGAGGCAGATGAATAATAGACTTGTAAGCCACTCAGATATTGATGAAATTGTAGGTGCATCATTTTCAAAAATGAAAAGTTTTTTTTTTTTTTTTAGCAGCAGCAGCAGCATAATTACCCCCCCCCCCCCCCCCCCCCCCCCAATTTAAATGTTGGTTTTGTAAAAGAGCATCATCGTGTACATATTTTAGAAAAGTTCATCAGTTCACTGCAACTACAGTAGGCCAAAGCCAAGTCATTCCATGTGTGTGGAATGCCATAATTGGGCATGCCTGCTTGTTCCTACAGGGCCATGATGTGTAAGGACTCTGGGGGAGGTGGGGGTGGGGGGCATGCCTGCTTGTTCCTGCAGGGCCATGATGTGTAAGGACTCTGGGGGGGGTGGGGGTGGGGGGCATGCCTGCTTGTTCCTACAGGGCCATGATGTGTAAGGACCCCGTGGAGGATCCCAGAGTTTACACACGGCTGCTCCCACACTCGTTAGTCAGCCTGGACACTGACGCATCTCCACAGCGCAGCCTGGCCTGTCTCCCGGCCACAGAGAAGAGGTGGACGGACGTGTACGGATGTGTCCCGATGGCTAACACAAGTTTTACGACTTGTTTGGAAGACCAGGAAGCGTTAGTGTGGGAAAACGCCTGTCTCATTTCCTGGTGTTAACACAGACGAGTGACTAAGAGCTTTATCGCTGTTGGATCATCAGTTCTGCTGACGTGTTTTGCACAACTGGTATGACGAGCAGCGCGTTGAGGGACAGAATGGGTAGGTACAAGTTGAAGGTATGGGCCGCTGTGGCCTAGTGGTTAGGGTGTTGGTCTTGCAATCGAAAGGTTGCCGGTTCGAATCCCGCTCTACCCATAGTTAAGATGCCCTTGAGCAAGGCATCTAACCCCACACTGCTCCAGGGACTGTAACTGAAACCCTGTAAATATCTGTAAGTCGTTCTGGATAAGAGCGTCAGCTAAGTGTAATAATAATAATAATAAAAGGTATTGAGAAACTCGCTGTTGCTTTTGTCCCCGTTACAGTGCTTGTGTAAAGGGAGGGCATCTAGTTTATGACTAGCCCAAACCGCCAGCTTGTTTTTCCCAATCTTGTCTGGCCTTGTGTAGTGGCACAGGCATCCCTGAGAATCCCAGTGGCGGCACAGGGCTCTGATGGATGCTCATGGAGAAGCCCTTAGAATCCCAGCAGCAGCACAGGGCTTTAATGGATGGAAAGAGACTGAGATTTGAAGGCCAGCGCCTCTCGACCGCTGAGTGTGAAGGCCAGCGTCTCTCGACCGCTGAGTTTGAAGGTTAGCGCCTCTCTACCGCTGCGTGTGAAGGCCAGCGTCTCTTGACCGCTGAGTGTGAAGGCCAGCGCCTGTCGACCGCTGAGTGTGAAGGCCAGCGCCTGTCGACCGCTGAGTGTGAAAGCCACCGCCTCTCGACCGCTGAGTTTGAAGGCCAGCGCCTGTCGACCGCTGAGTGTGAAAAACAGTGCCTCTCGACCGCTGAGTGTGAAAGCCAGCGCCTGTCGACCGCTGAGTTTGAAGGCCAGCGCCTGTCGACCGCTGAGTTTGAAGGCCAGCGCCTGTCGACCGCTGAGTTTGAAGGCCAGCGCCTGTCGACCGCTGAGTTTGAAGGCCAGCGCCTTGAATGCCAGCGCCTCTCGACCGCTGAGTGTGAAGGCCAGCGCCTCTCGACCGCTGAGTTTGAAGACCAGCGCCTCACCGCTGAGTTTGAAGGCCAGCGCCTTGAAGGCCAGTGCCTCTCGACCACTCAGTTTGAAGAACAGCGACTGTCGACCGCTGAGTGTGAAGGCCAGCGCCTCTCGACCACTGAGTGTGAAGGCCAGCGTCCCTCGACCGCTGAGTGTGAAGGCCAGCGTCCCTCGACCGCTGAGTGTGAAGGCCAGCGTCCCTCGACCGCTGAGTGTGAAGGCCAGCGTCCCTCGACCGCTGAGTGTGAAGGCCAGCGTCCCTCGACCGCTGCGTGTGAAGGTCAGCGTCCCTCGACCGCTGAGTGTTCAGGCCAGCGTCCCTCGACCGCTGAGTGTTAAGGCCAGCACCTCTCGACGGCTGAGTGTGAAGGGCAGCGCCCTGAAGGCCAGCGCCTCTAGACCACTGAGTTTTAAGATCAGCGACTGTCGACAGCTGAGTGTGAAGGCCAGAGCCCATCGACCGCTGAGTGTGAAGGCCAGCGCCTCTCGACCGCTGAGTGTGAAGGCCAGTGTCTCACAACCGCTGAGTGTGAAGGGCAGCGCCTCTCGACCACTGAGTGTAAAGGCCAGCGCTTCTTGACCGCTGAGTGTGAAGACCAGCGTCTCTCGACCGCTGAGTGTGAAGGCCAGCGTCGCACGACCTGTGAGTGTGAAGGCCAGCGTCTCTCGACCGCTGAGTGTGAAGACGAGCGTCGCACGACCGTTGAGTGTGAAGGCCAGCGTCGCACGACCGCTGAGTGTGAAGGCCAGCGTCGCACGACCGCTGAGTGCGAAGGCCAGCGTCGCACGACCGCTGAGTGCGAAGGCCAGCGTCGCACGACCGCTGAGTGCGAAGGCCAGCGTCGCACGACCGCTGAGTGCGAAGGCCAGCGTCGCACGACCGCTGAGTGCGAAGGCCAGCGTCGCACGACCGCTGAGTGCGAAGTCCAGCGTCGCACGACCGCTAAGTGCGAAGGCCAGCGTCGCACGACTGCTGAGTGCGAAGGCCAGCACCTCACCGCTGAGTTTGAAGACCAGTGCCTTGAAGGCCAGCGCCCCTCGACCGCTAAGTGTGAAGGCCAGCGCCTCTCGACCGGTGAGTGTGAAGGCCAGCGCCTCTCAACCACTGAGTGTGAAGGGCAGCGCCTGTCGACCGCTGAGTTTGAAGGCCAGTGCCTTAAAGGCCGGCGCCTCTCGACCGCTGAGTTTGAAGATCAGCGACTGTGGACCGCTAAGTGTGAAGGCCAGCGTCCCTCGACCGCTGAGTGTGAAGGCCAGCGTCCCTCGACCGCTGAGTGTGAAGGCCAGCGTCCCTCGACCGCTGAGTGTGAAGGCCAGCGTCCCTCGACCGCTGAGTGTGAAGGCCAGCGTCCCTCGACCGCTGAGTGTGAAGGCCAGCGTCCCTCGACCGCTGCGTGTGAAGGCCAGCGTCCCTCGACCGCTGCGTGTGAAGGCCAGCGTCCCTCGACCGCTGCGTGTGAAGGTCAGCGTCCCTCGACGGCTGAGTGTTAAGGCCAGCACCTCTCGAAGGCTGAGTGTGAAGGGCAGCGCCCTGAAGGCCAGCGTCTCTCGATCGCTGAGTGTGAAGGCCAGCGTCTCTCGATCGCTGAGTGTGAAGGCCAGCGTCTCTCGACCTCTGAGTGTGAAGACCAGCGTCTCTCGACCGCTGAGTGTGAAGGCCAGCGTCGCACGACCGCTGAGTGTGAAGGCCAGCGTCTCTCGACTGCTGAGTGTGAAGGCCACCGCCGCACAACCGCTGAGTGTGAAGGCCAGCGTCTCTCGATCGCTGAGTGTGAAGGCCAGCGTCTCTCGATCGCTGAGTGTGAAGGCCAGCGTCTCTCGATCGCTGAGTGTGAAGGCCAGCGTCTCTCGATCGCTGAGTGTGAAGGACAGCGTCTCTCGATCGCTGAGTGCGAATGCCAGCGTCTCTCGACCGCTGAGTGCGAAGGCCAGCGTCTCTCGACCGCTGAGTGCGAAGGCCAGCGTCTCTCGACCGCTGAGTGCGAAGGCCAGCGTCTCTTGACCGCTGAGTGCGAAGGCCAGCGTCGCATGACCGCTGAGTGCGAAGGCCAGCGTCGCATGACCGCTGAGTGCGAAGGCCAGCGTCGCATGACCGCTGAGTGCGAAGGCCAGCGTCCCTCGACCGCTGAGTGCGAAGGCCAGCGTCCCTCGACCGCTGAGTGTGAAGGCCAGCGTCCCTCGACCGCTGAGTGTGAAGGCCAGCGTCCCTCGACCGCTGAGTTTGAAGGCCAGTGCCTTAAAGGCCGGCGCCTCTCGACCGCTGAGTTTGAAGATCAGCGACTGTGGACCGCTAAGTGTGAATGCCAGCGTCCCTCGACCGCTGAGTGTGAAGGCCAGCGTCCCTCGACCGCTGAGTGTGAAGGCCAGCGTCCCTCGATCACTAAGTGTGAAGGCCAGCGTCCCTCGATCGCTGAGTGTGAAGGCCAGTGTCCCTCAACCGCTGAGTGTCAAGGCCAGCGTCCCTTGACCGCTAAGTGTGAAGGCCAGCGTCCCTCGACCGCTGAGTGTGAAGGCCAGTGTCCCTCGACCGCTGAGTGTGAAGGGCAGGGCCTGTCGACCGCTGTGTGTGAAGGGCAGCGCCTTGAAGGCCAGCGCCTCTCGACCGCTGAGTGTGAAGGCCAGCACCCGTCGACCGCTGAGTGTGAAGGCCAGCGCCTGTCGACCGCTGAGTTTGAAGGCCAGTGCCTTAAAGGCCGGCGCCTCTCGACCGCTGAGTTTGAAGATCAGCGACTGTGGACCGCTAAGTGTGAATGCCAGCGTCCCTCGACCGCTGAGTGTGAAGGCCAGCGTCCCTCGACCGCTGAGTGTGAAGGCCAGCGTCCCTCGATCACTAAGTGTGAAGGCCAGCGTCCCTCGATCGCTGAGTGTGAAGGCCAGTGTCCCTCAACCGCTGAGTGTCAAGGCCAGCGTCCCTTGACCGCTAAGTGTGAAGGCCAGCGTCCCTCGACCGCTGAGTGTGAAGGCCAGTGTCCCTCGACCGCTGAGTGTGAAGGGCAGGGCCTGTCGACCGCTGTGTGTGAAGGGCAGCGCCTTGAAGGCCAGCGCCTCTCGACCGCTGAGTGTGAAGGCCAGCACCCGTCGACCGCTGAGTGTGAAGGCCAGCACCCGTCGACCGCTGAGTGTGAAGGCCAGCTCCCGTCGACCGCTGAGTGTGAAGGCCAGTTCCCATCGACCGCTGAGTGTGAAGGCCAGTTCCCATCGACCGCTGAGTGTGAAGGCCAGTGTCCCTCGACCACTGAGTGTGAAGGGCAGGGCCTGTCGACCGCTGTGTGTGAAGGGCAGCGCCTTGAAGGCCAGCGCCTCTCGACCGCTGAGTGTGAAGGCCAGCACCCGTCGACCGCTGAGTGTGAAGGCCAGCGCCTCTCGACCGCTGAGTGTGAAGGCCAGCTCCCGTCGACCGCTGAGTGTGAAGGCCAGTTCCCATCGACCGCTGAGTGTGAAGGCCAACGCCTCTCGACCGCTGAGTGTGAAGGCCAGCGCCTCTCGACCGCTGAGTGTGAAGGCAAGCGCCTCTCGACCGCTGAGTGTGAAGGCAAGCGCCTCTCGACCGCTGAGTGTGAAGGCCAGCGCCTCTCGACCGCTGAGTGTGAAGGCCAGCGCCTCTCGACCGCTGAGTGTGAAGGCCAGCGCCTCTCGACCGCTGAGTGTGAAGGCCAGCGCCTCTCGACCGCTGAGTGTGAAGGCCAGCGCCTCTCGACCGCTGAGTGTGAAGGCCAGCGCCTCTCGACCGCTGAGTGTGAAGGCCAGCGCCTCTCGACCGCTGAGTGTGAAGGCCAGCGCCTCTCGACCGCTGAGTGTGAAGGCCAGCGCCTGTCAACCACTGAGTTAAACGACCAGTGCCTGTCAACCACTGAGTTAAACGACCAGTGTCTGTCAACCAGTGAGTTTCAAGACCAGTGCCTGTCAACCACTGAGTTAAACGACCAGCGTCTGTCAACCTGAGTTTGAAGACCAGCGTCTGTCAACCAGTGAGTTTGAAGGCCAGCGTCTCACAACCAGTGAGTTTGAAGACCAGCGTCTGTCAACCAGTGTGGTTGAACACCAGCGTCTCTACCACTGAGTTGGAAGGCCAGCGTCTCTCGACCAGTGTGTTTGAAGGCCAGCGTCTCTCGACCAGTGAGTGTGAAGGCCAGCGTCTCTCGACCAGTGAGTTTGAAGGCCTGTGTCTCTCTACCAGTGAGTTTCAAGACCAGCGCCTGTCAACCACTGAGTTACACGACCAGCGTCTGTCAACCTGAGTTTGAAGACCAGCGTCTGTCAACCAGTGAGTTTGAAGGCCAGCGTCTCACAACCAGTGAGTTTGAAGACCAGCGTCTGTCAACCAGTGTGGTTGAACACCAGCGTCTCTACCACTGAGTTGGAAGGCCAGCGTCTCTCGACCAGTGAGTTTGAAGGCCAGCGTCTCTCGACCAGTGAGTGTGAAGGCCAGCGTCTCTCGACCAGTGAGTTTGAAGGCCAGCGTCTCTAGACCAGTGAGTTTGAAGGCCAGTGTCTCTCGACCAGTGAGTTTGAAGGCCGCTGAGTGCGAAGGCCAGCGTCCCTCGACCGCTGAGTGCGAAGGCCAGCGTCCCTCGACCGCTGAGTGCGAAGGCCAGCGTCCCTCGACCGCTGAGTGCGAAGGCCAGCGTCCCTCGACCGCTGAGTGCGAAGGCCAGCGTCCCTCGACCGCTGAGTGCGAAGGCCAGCGTCCCTCGACCGCTGAGTGCGAAGGCCAGCGTCCCTCGACCGCTGAGTGCGAAGGTCAGCGCCTGTCGACCGCTGAGTGCGAAGGCCAGCGCCTGTCGACCGCTGAGTGCGAAGGCCAGCGCCTGTCGACCGCTGAGTGCGAAGGCCAGCGCCTGTCGACCGCTGAGTGTGAAGGCCAGCGCCTGTCGACAGCTGAGTGTGAAGGCCAGCGCCTGTCGACAGCTGAGTGTGAAGGCCAGCGCCTGTCGACAGCTGAGTGTGAAGGCCAGCGCCTTTCGACCGCTGAGTGTGAAGGCCAGCTCCTAATGACCGCTGAGTTTGAAGGCCAGCATCCCTTGACCGCTGAGTTTGAAGGCCAGCATCCCTTGACCGCTGAGTGTGAAGGCCAGCGCCTCTCAACCGCTGAGTGTGAAGGCCAGCGCCTCTCGACGGCTGAGTGTGAAGGCCAGCGTCCCTTGACCGCTGAGTGTGAAGGCCAGCGTCTCTCGACCGCTGAGTGTGAAGGCCAGCGCCTGTCGACCGCTGAGATTGAAGGCCAGTGTCCCTCGACCGCTGAGTTTGAAGGCCAGGGTCTCTCGACCGCTTAGTTTGAAAGCCTGAATCTCTCGACAGTTTCAAGGCCAGCGTCCCTCGACCGCTGATTTTGAAGACCAGCGTCCCTCGACCGCTGAGTTAGAAGGCCAGTGCCTCTCGACCGCTGAGTTTGAAGGCCAGCGCCTCTCGACCGCTGAGTGTGAAGGCCAACGCCTCTCGACCTCTGAGTTTGAAGGCCAACGCCTCTCGACCGCTGAGTTTGAAGGCCAGCGCCTCTCGACCGCTGAGTTTGAAGGCCAGCGTCTCTTGACTGCTTAGTTTGAAAGCATGAATCTCTCGACCTCTGAGTTTCAAGGTCAGCGTCCCTCGACCGCAGATTTTGAAGGCCAGCGTTCCTTGACTGCTGAGTGTGAAGGCCATCGCCTGTCGACCGCTGAGTGTGAAGGCCAGCGCCTGTCGACCGCTGAGTGTGAAGGCCAGCGCCTTTCGACCGCTGAGTGTGAAGGCCAGCTCCTAATGACCGCTGAGTTTGAAGGTCAGCGTCCCTTCACCGCAGAGTTTAAAGGACAGCGCCTCTCGATCGCTGAGTGTGAAGGCCAGCGTCTCTCGACCGCTGAGTGTGAAGTCCAGCGCCTGTCCACCGCTGAGTGTGAAGGCCAGCGCCTGTCGACCGCTGAGTTTGAAGGCCAGTGTCCCTCGACCGCTGAGTTTGAAGGCCAGCGTCCCTCGACCGCTGAGTGTGAAGGCCAGCGGCTGTCGACCGCTGAGTGTGAAGGCCAGCGCCTGTCGACCGCTGAGTGTGAAGGCCAGCACCTGTCGACCGCTGAGATTGAAGGCCAGTGTCCCTCGACCACTGAGTTTGAAGGCCAGGGTCTCTCGACCGCTTAGTTTGAAAGCCTGAATCTCTCGACAGTTTCAAGGCCAGCGTCCCTCGACCGCTGATTTTGAAGACCAGCGTCCCTCGACCTCTGAGTTTGAAGGCCAGCGCCTCTCGACCGCTGAGTATGAAGGCAAACGCCTATTGACTGCTGAGTTTGAAGGCCAGCGCCTCTCGACCGCTGAGTTTGAAGGCCAACGCCTCTCGACCTCTGAGTTTGAAGGCCAACGCCTCTCGACCGCTGAGTTTGAAGGCCAGCGCCTCTCGACCGCTGAGTTTGAAGGCCAGCGTCTCTTGACTGCTTAGTTTGAAAGCATGAATCTCTCGACCTCTGAGTTTCAAGGTCAGCGTCCCTCGACCGCAGATTTTGAAGGCCAGCGTTCCTTGACTGCTGAGTGTGAAGGCCATCGCCTGTCGACCGCTGAGTGTGAAGGCCATCGCCTGTCGACCGCTGAGTGTGAAGGCCATCGCCTGTCGACCGCTGAGTGTGAAGGCCAGCGCCTGTCGACCGCTGAGTGTGAAGGCCAGCGCCTTTCGATCGCTGAGTGTGAAGGCCAGCTCCTAATGACCGCTGAGTTTGAAGGTCAGCGTCCCTTGACCGCAGAGTTTAAAGGACAGCGCCTCTCGACCGCTGAGTGTGAAGGCCAGCGTCTCTCGACCGCTGAGTGTGAAGTCCAGCGCCTGTCCACCGCTGAGTGTGAAGGCCAGCGCCTCTCGACCTCTGAGTTTCAAGGCCAGCATCCCTCGACCGCTGAGTTTGAAGGCCAGCGTCTCTTGACTGCTTAGTTTGAAAGCATGAATCTCTCGACCTCTGAGTTTCAAGGTCAGCGTCCCTCGACCGCAGATTTTGAAGGCCAGCGTTCCTTGACTGCTGAGTGTGAAGGCCATCGCCTGTCGACCGCTGAGTTTGAAGGCCAGCGCCTCTCGACCACTGAGTGTGAAGACCAGCGCCTCTCGACCGCTGAGTGTGAAGGCCAGCGCCTCTCGACCGCTGAGTTTGAAGGCCAGCGCCTCTCGACTGCTGAGTTTGAAGGCCAGCGCCTCTCGACCGCTGAGTTTGAAGGCCAGCGCCTCTCGACCGCTGAGTGTGAAGGCCAACGCCTCTCGACCGCTGAGTTTGAAGGCACACGCCTCTCGACCGCTGAGTTTGAAGGCCAGCGCCTCTCGACCGCTGAGTTTGAAGGCCAGCGTCTCTTGACTGCTTAGTTTGAAAGCATGAATCTCTCGACCTCTGAGTTTCAAGGTCAGCGTCCCTCGACCGCAGATTTTGAAGGCCAGCGTTCCTTGACTGCTGAGTGTGAAGGCCAGCGCCTGTCGACCGCTGAGTGTGAAGGCCAGCGCCTGTCGACCGCTGAGTGTGAAGGCCAGTGCCTTTCGACCGCTGAGTGTGAAGGCCAGCTCCTAATGACCGCTGAGTTTGAAGGTCAGCGTCCCTTGACCGCTGAGTTTAAAGGACAGCGACTCTCGATCGCTGAGTGTGAAGGCCAGCGTCTCTCGACCGCTGAGTGTGAAGGCCAGCGCCTGTCGACCGCTGAGATTGAAGGCCAGTGTCCCTCGACCGCTGAGTTTGAAGGCCAGGGTCTCTCGACCGCTTAGTTTGAAAGCCTGAATCTCTCGACAGTTTCAAGGCCAGCGTCCCTCGACCGCTGATTTTGAAGACCAGCGTCCCTCGACCTCTGAGTTTGAAGGCCAGCGCCTCTCGACCGCTGAGTATGAAGGCAAACGCCTATTGACTGCTGAGTTAGAAGGCCAGCGCCTCTCGACCACTGAGTGTGAAGGCCTCTCAACCGCTGAGTTTGAAGGCCAGCCCCTCTCGACCGCTGAGTTTGAAGGCCAGCGTTCCTCGACTGCTGAGTTTCAAGGCCAGCGTCCCTCGACCGGTGATTTTGAAGGCCAGCGTTCCTCGACCTCTGAGTTTCAAGGCCAGCGTCCCTCGACTGCTGAGTTTTAAGGCCAGCGCCTCTCGACAGCTGAGTGTGAAGGCCAGCGCCTCTCGACCGCTGAGTTTGAAGGCCAGTGCCTCTCGACCGCTGAGTTTGAAGGCCAGCGCCTCTCGACCACTGAGTTTGAAAGCCAGCGTCTCTCGACCGCTTATTTTGAAAGCCTGAATCTCTCGACCGCTGAGTTTCAAGGCCAGCGTCCCTCGACCGCTTATTTTGAAGGCCAGCGTTCCTCGACCGCTGAGTTTGAAGGCCAGCGCCTCTCGACCACTGAGTGTGAAGACCAGCGCCTCTCGACCGCTGAGTGTGAAGGCCAGCGCCTCTCGACCGCTGAGTTTGAAGGCCAGCGCCTCTCGACTGCTGAGTTTGAAGGCCAGCGCCTCTCGACCGCTGAGTTTGAAGGCCAGCGCCTCTCGACCGCTGAGTTTGAAGGCCAGCGCCTCTCGACCGCTGAGTGTGAAGGCCAACGCCTCTCGACCGCTGAGTTTGAAGGCACACGCCTCTCGACCGCTGAGTTTGAAGGCCAGCGCCTCTCGACCGCTGAGTTTGAAGGCCAGCGTCTCTTGACTGCTTAGTTTGAAAGCATGAATCTCTCGACCTCTGAGTTTCAAGGTCAGCGTCCCTCGACCGCAGATTTTGAAGGCCAGCGTTCCTTGACTGCTGAGTGTGAAGGCCAGCGCCTGTCGACCGCTGAGTGTGAAGGCCAGCGCCTGTCGACCACTGAGTGTGAAGGCCAGTGCCTTTCGACCGCTGAGTGTGAAGGCCAGCTCCTAATGACCGCTGAGTTTGAAGGTCAGCGTCCCTTGACCGCTGAGTTTAAAGGACAGCGACTCTCGATCGCTGAGTGTGAAGGCCAGCGTCTCTCGACCGCTGAGTGTTAAGGCCAGCGCCTGTCAACCGCTGAGTGTGAAGGCCAGCGCCTGTCGACCGCTGAGTTTGAAGGCCAGCGTCCCTTGACCGCTGAGTTTAAAGGCCAGCGCCTCTCGACCGCTGAGTGTGAAGTCCAGCGCCTTTCGACCGCTGAGTGTGAAGGCCAGCTCCTAATGACCGCTGAGTTTAAAGGCCAGCGCCTGTCGACCGTTGAGTGTGAAAGCCAGTGTCTCTCGACCGCTGAGTGTGAAAGCCAGCGTCTCTCGACCGCTTAGTTTGAAGGCCAGCGCCTCTCGACCGCTGAGTTTGAAGGCCAGCGTCTCTCGACCGCTTAGTTTGAAAGCCTGAATCTCTCGACCGCTGAGTTTCAAGGCCAGCGTCCCTCGACTGCTGATTTTGAAGGCCAGCGTTCCTCGACCTCTGAATTTCAAGGCCAGCGTCCCTCGACCACTGAGTTTGAAGGCCAGCGCCTCTCGACCGCTGAGTATGAAGGCAAACGCCTATCGACCGCTGAGTTTGAAGGCCAGTGCCTCTCGACCGCTGAGTGTGAAGGACAGCGCCTGTCGACCGCTGAGTGTGAAAGCCAGCCCCTCTCGACCGCTGAGTTTGAAGGCCAGCCCCTCTCGACTGCTGAGTTTAAAGGCCAGCGTTCCTCGACCTCTGAATTTCAAGGCCAGCGTCCCTTGACTGCTGAGTTTCAAGGCCAGCGTCCCTCGAGCGGTGATTTTTAAGGCCAGCGTTCCTCGACCTCTAAGTTTCAAGGCCAGCGTCCCTTGACTGCTGAGTATTAAGGCCAGCGCCTCTCGACAGCTGAGTGTGAAGGCCAGCGCCTCTCGACCGCTGAGTTTGAAGGCCAGCGCCTCTCGACCACTGAGTTTGAAAGCCAGCATCTCTTGACAGCTTAGTTTGAAAGCCTGAATCTCTCGACCGCTGAGTTTCAAGGCCAGCGTCCCTCGACCGCTTATTTTGAAGGCCAGCGTTCCTCGACCACTGATTTTGAAGGCCAGCGTTCCTCGACCTCTGAGTTTCAAGGCCAGCGTCCCTCGACCGCTGAGTTTGAAGGCCAGCGTCTCTCGACCGCTGAGTGTGAAGACCAGCGCCTCTCGACCGCTGAGTGTGAAGACCAGCGCCTCTCGACCGCTGAGTTTGAAGGTCAGCGCCTCTCGACCGCTGAGTTTGAAGGCCAGCGCCTCTCGACCGCTGAGTTTGAAGGCCAGCGCCTCTCGACCGCTGAGTTTGAAGGCCAGCGCCTCTCGACCGCTGAGCTTGAAGGCCAGCCCCCCTCGACCGCTGAGTGTGAAGGCCAGCGTCCCTCGACGGCTGAGTGTGAAGGCCAGCGCCTGTTGACCGCTGAGTGTTAAGGGCAGCGCCTGTTGACCGCTGAGTTTGAAGGCCAGCGCCTCTCGACCACTGAGTTTGAAAGCCAGCGTCTCTCGACCGCTTATTTTGAAAGCCTGAATCTCTCGACCGCTGAGTTTCAAGGCCAGCGTCCCTCGACCGCTTATTTTGAAGGCCAGCGTTCCTCGACCGCTGAGTTTGAAGGCCAGCGCCTCTCGACCACTGAGTGTGAAGACCAGCGCCTCTCGACCGCTGAGTGTGAAGGCCAGCGCCTCTCGACCGCTGAGTTTGAAGGCCAGCGCCTCTCGACTGCTGAGTTTGAAGGCCAGCGCCTCTCGACCGCTGAGTTTGAAGGCCAGCGCCTCTCGACCGCTGAGTTTGAAGGCCAGCGCCTCTCGACCGCTGAGTGTGAAGGCCAACGCCTCTCGACCGCTGAGTTTGAAGGCACACGCCTCTCGACCGCTGAGTTTGAAGGCCAGCGCCTCTCGACCGCTGAGTTTGAAGGCCAGCGTCTCTTGACTGCTTAGTTTGAAAGCATGAATCTCTCGACCTCTGAGTTTCAAGGTCAGCGTCCCTCGACCGCAGATTTTGAAGGCCAGCGTTCCTTGACTGCTGAGTGTGAAGGCCAGCGCCTGTCGACCGCTGAGTGTGAAGGCCAGCGCCTGTCGACCACTGAGTGTGAAGGCCAGTGCCTTTCGACCGCTGAGTGTGAAGGCCAGCTCCTAATGACCGCTGAGTTTGAAGGTCAGCGTCCCTTGACCGCTGAGTTTAAAGGACAGCGACTCTCGATCGCTGAGTGTGAAGGCCAGCGTCTCTCGACCGCTGAGTGTTAAGGCCAGCGCCTGTCAACCGCTGAGTGTGAAGGCCAGCGCCTGTCGACCGCTGAGTTTGAAGGCCAGCGTCCCTTGACCGCTGAGTTTAAAGGCCAGCGCCTCTCGACCGCTGAGTGTGAAGTCCAGCGCCTTTCGACCGCTGAGTGTGAAGGCCAGCTCCTAATGACCGCTGAGTTTAAAGGCCAGCGCCTGTCGACCGTTGAGTGTGAAAGCCAGTGTCTCTCGACCGCTGAGTGTGAAAGCCAGCGTCTCTCGACCGCTTAGTTTGAAGGCCAGCGCCTCTCGACCGCTGAGTTTGAAGGCCAGCGTCTCTCGACCGCTTAGTTTGAAAGCCTGAATCTCTCGACCGCTGAGTTTCAAGGCCAGCGTCCCTCGACTGCTGATTTTGAAGGCCAGCGTTCCTCGACCTCTGAATTTCAAGGCCAGCGTCCCTCGACCACTGAGTTTGAAGGCCAGCGCCTCTCGACCGCTGAGTATGAAGGCAAACGCCTATCGACCGCTGAGTTTGAAGGCCAGTGCCTCTCGACCGCTGAGTGTGAAGGACAGCGCCTGTCGACCGCTGAGTGTGAAAGCCAGCCCCTCTCGACCGCTGAGTTTGAAGGCCAGCCCCTCTCGACTGCTGAGTTTAAAGGCCAGCGTTCCTCGACCTCTGAATTTCAAGGCCAGCGTCCCTTGACTGCTGAGTTTCAAGGCCAGCGTCCCTCGAGCGGTGATTTTTAAGGCCAGCGTTCCTCGACCTCTAAGTTTCAAGGCCAGCGTCCCTTGACTGCTGAGTATTAAGGCCAGCGCCTCTCGACAGCTGAGTGTGAAGGCCAGCGCCTCTCGACCGCTGAGTTTGAAGGCCAGCGCCTCTCGACCACTGAGTTTGAAAGCCAGCATCTCTTGACAGCTTAGTTTGAAAGCCTGAATCTCTCGACCGCTGAGTTTCAAGGCCAGCGTCCCTCGACCGCTTATTTTGAAGGCCAGCGTTCCTCGACCACTGATTTTGAAGGCCAGCGTTCCTCGACCTCTGAGTTTCAAGGCCAGCGTCCCTCGACCGCTGAGTTTGAAGGCCAGCGTCTCTCGACCGCTGAGTGTGAAGACCAGCGCCTCTCGACCGCTGAGTGTGAAGACCAGCGCCTCTCGACCGCTGAGTTTGAAGGTCAGCGCCTCTCGACCGCTGAGTTTGAAGGCCAGCGCCTCTCGACCGCTGAGTTTGAAGGCCAGCGCCTCTCGACCGCTGAGTTTGAAGGCCAGCGCCTCTCGACCGCTGAGCTTGAAGGCCAGCCCCCCTCGACCGCTGAGTGTGAAGGCCAGCGTCCCTCGACGGCTGAGTGTGAAGGCCAGCGCCTGTTGACCGCTGAGTGTTAAGGGCAGCGCCTGTTGACCGCTGAGTGTTAAGGGCAGCGCCTCTTGACCGCTGAGTGTGAAGGCCAGCGCCTCTCGACTGCTGAGTGTGAAGGCCAGCGCCTTTCGACCACTGAGTTTGAAGGCCAGCGCCTTTAGACCAGCGCCTCTCGACCGCTGACTTTGAAGACCAGTGCCTGTCGACCACTGAGTGTGAAGGCCAGCCCCTCTCGACCGCTGAGTTTGAAGGTCAGCGTTCCTTGACTGCTGAGTGTGAAGGCCAGCGCCTGTCGACCGCTGAGTGTGAAGGCCAGCGCCTCTCGATTAGTGAGTGTGAAGGCCAGCGTCTCTCGACCGCTGAGTGTGAAGGCCAGCGCCTGTCAACCGATGAGTGTGAAGGCCAGAACCTTTCGACCGCTGAGTTTGAAGGTCAGTGTCCCTCGACCGCTGAGTTTGAAGGACAGGGTCTCTCGACCGCTTAGTTTGAAAGCCTGAATCTCTCGACCGCTGAGTTTGAAGGCCAGCGTCCCTCGACCGCTGAGTTTGAAAGCCAGCGCCTCTCGACCACTGAGTATGAAGGCAAACGCCTATTGACTGCTGAGTTTTAAAGCCAGCGCCTCTCGACCGCTGAGTGTGAAGGCCTCTCGACCGCTGAGTTTGAAGGCCAGCGTTCCTCGACCTCTGAGTTTCAAGGCCAGCGTCCCTCGACTGCTAAGTTTCAAGGCCAGCGTCCCTCGACCGGTGATTTTGAAGGCCAGTGTTCCTCGACCTCTGAGTTTCAAGGCCAGCGTCCCTCGGCTGCTGAGGTTTAAGGCCAGTGCCTCTCGACAGCTGAGTGTGAAGGCCAGTGCCTCTCGACAGCTGAGTGTGAAGGCCAGCGCCTCTCGACCGCTGAGTTTGAAGGCCAGCGCCTCTCGACCGTTGAGTTTGAAGGCCAGCGCCTCTCGACCACAGAGTTTGAAAGCCAGCGTCTCTCGACCGCTTATTTTGAAAGCCTTAATCTCTCGACCGCTGAGTTTCAAGGCCAGCGTCCCTCGACCGCTTATTTTGAAAGCCAGCGTCTCTCGACCGCTTATTTTGAAAGCCTTAATCTCTCGACCGCTGAGTTTCAAGGCCAGCGTCCCTCGACCGCTTATTTTGAAGGCCAGCGTTCCTCGACCGCTGATTTTGAAGGCCAGCGTTCCTCGTCCTCTGAGTTTCAAGGCCAGCATCCCTCGACCGCTGAGTTTGAAGGCCAGCGCCTCTCGACCGCTGAGTGTGAAGGCCAGCGCCTCTCGACCGCTGAGTTTGAAGGCCAGCGCCTCTCGACCGCTGAGTTTGAAGGCCAGCGCCTCTCGACCGCTGAGTGTGAAGGCCAACGGCTCTCGACCTCTGAGTTTGAAGGCCACCGCCTCTCGACCTCTGAGTTTGAAGGCCAGCGCCTCTCGACCGCTGAGTTTGAAGGCCAGCGCCTCTCGACCGCTGAGTTTGAAGGCCAGCGCCTCTCGACCGCTGAGGGTGAAGGCCAACGCCTCTCGACCACTGAGTTTGAAGGCCAACGCCTCTCGACCGCTGAGTTTGAAGGCCAGCGCCTCTCGACCGCTGAGTTTGAAGGCCAGCGTCTCTTGACTGCTTAGTTTGAAAGCATGAATCTCTCGACCTCTGAGTTTCAAGGTCAGCGTCCCTCGACCGCAGATTTTGAAGGCCAGCGTTCCTTGACTGCTGAGTGTGAAGGCCAGCGCCTGTCGACCGCTGAGTGTGAAGGCCAGCGCCTAATGACCGCTGAGTTTGAAGGTCAGCGTCCCTTGACCGCTGAGTTTAAAGGACAGCGCCTCTAAATCGCTGAGTGTGAAGGCCAGCGTCTCTCGACCGCTGAGTGTGAAGTCCAGCGCCTGCCGACCGCTGAGTGTGAAGGCCAGCGCCTGTCGACCGCTGAGTTTGAAGGCCAGTGTCCCTCGACCGCTGAGTTTGAAGGCCAGCGTAATTCGACCGCTGAGTGTGAAGGCCAGCGTCCCTCGACCGCTGAGTGTGAAGGCCAGCGCCTCTCGACCGCTGAGTGTGAAGGCCAGCGCCTTTCGACCACTAAGTTTGAAGGCCAGCGCCTTTCGACCAGCGCCTCTCGACCGCTGACTTTGAAGACCAGCGCCTGTTGACCGCTTAGTGTGAACGCCAGCCGCTCTCGACCGCTGAGTTTGAAGGCCAGCCCCTCTCGACCGCTGAGTTTGAAGGCCAGCGTTCCTCGACCGCTGATTGTGAAGGCCAGCGGTTGTCGACTGCTGAGTGTGAAGGCCAGCAGCTGTCGACCGCTGAGTGTGAAGGCCAGCTCCTAATGACCGCTGAGTTTGAAGGCCAGCGTCTGTCGACCGCTGAGTGTGAAGGCCAGCGCCTCTCGACCGCTGAGTTTGAAGGCCAGCCCCTCTCGACCGCTGAGTTTGAAGGCCAGCTCCAAATGATCGCTGAGTTTGAAGGCCAGCGTCCCTTGACCGCTGAGTTTAAAGGCCAGCGCCTCTCGACCGCTGAGTGTGAAGGCCAGCGCCTTTCGACCGCTGAGTGTGAAGGCCAGCTCCTAATGACCGCTGAGTTTAAAGGCCAGCGCCTGTCAACCGCTGAGTGTGAAAGCCAGTGTCTCTCGACCGCTGAGTGTGAAAGCCAGCGTCTCTCGACCGCTTAGTTTGAAAGCCTGAATCTCTTCACCGCTGAGTTTCAAGGCCAGCGTCCCTCGACCGCTGATTTTGAAGGCCAGCGTTCCTCGACCTCTGAGTTTCAAGGCCAGCGTCCCTCGACCGCTGAGTTTGAAGGCCAGCGCCTCTTGACCGCTGAGTTTGAAAGCCAGTGTCTTTCGACCGCTTAGTTTGAAAGCCTGAATCTCTCGACCGCTGAGTTTCAAGGCCAGCATCCCTCGACTGCTGATTTTGAAAGCCAGCGTTCCTCGACCTCTGAATTTCAAGGCCAGCGTCCCTCGACCGCTGAGTTTGAAGGCCAGCGCCTATCGACCGCTGAGTTTGAAGGCCAGCGCCTATCGACCGCTGAGTTTGAAGGCCAGCGCCTCTTGACCGCTGAGTTTGAAGGCCAGCGCCTCTCGACCGCTGAGTTTGAAGGCCAGCCCCTCTCGACCGCTGAGTGTGAAGGCCAACGCCTCTCGACCACTGAGTTTGAAGGCCAGCGCCTCTCGACCGCTGAGTTTGAAGGCCAGCGCCTCTCGACCACTGAGTTTGAAAGCCAGCGTCTCTCGACCGCTTAGATTGAAAGCCAGCGTCTCTCAACCGCTTAGTTTGAAAGCCTGAATCTCTCGACCGCTGAGTTTCAAGGCCAGCGTCCCTCGACCACTTATTTTGAAGGCCAGCGCCTTTCGACCACTGAGTTTGAAGGCCAGCGCCTTTAGACCAGCGCCTCTCGACCGCTGAATTTGAAGACCAGTGCCTGTCGACCACTGAGTGTGAAGGCCAGCCCCTCTCGACCGCTGAGTTTGAAGGTCAGCGTTCCTTGACTGCTGAGTGTGAAGGCCAGCGCCTGTCGACCGCTGAGTGTGAAGGCCAGCGCCTCTCGATCGCTGAGTGTGAAGGCCAGCGTCTCTCGACCGCTGAGTGTGAAGGCCAGCGCCTGTCGACCGATGAGTGTGAAGGCCAGCACCTGTCGACCGCTGAGTTTGAAGGTCAGTGTCCCTCGACCGCTGAGTTTGAAGGACAGGGTCTCTTGACCGCTTAGTTTGAAAGCCTGAATCTCTCGACCGCTGAGTTTCAAGGCCAGCGTCCCTCGACCGCTGATTTTGAAGGCCAGCGTCCCTCGACCGCTGAGTTTGAAAGCCAGCGCCTCTCGACCACTGAGTATGAAAGCAAACGCCTATTGACTGCTGAATTTAAAGCCAGCGCCTCTCGACCGCTGAGTGTGAAGGCCTCTCGACCGCTGAGTTTGAAGGCCAGCCCCTCTCGACCGCTGAGTTTGAAGGCCAGCGTTCCTCGACCTCTGAGTTTCAAGGCCAGCGTCCCTCGACTGCTAAGTTTCAAGGCCAGCATCCCTCGACCGGAGATTTTGAAGGCCAGCGTTCCTCGACCTCTGAGTTTCAAGGCCAGCGTCCCTCGACTGCTGAGGTTTAAGGCCAGCGCCTCTCGACAGCTGAGTGTGAAGGCCAGCGCCTCTCGACAGCTGAGTGTGAAGGCCAGCGCCTCTCGACCGCTGAGTTTGAAGACCAGCGCCTCTCGACCACAGAGTTTGAAGGCCAGCGCCTCTCGACCACAGAGTTTGAAAGCCAGCGTCTCTCGACCGCTTAGTTTGAAAGCCTGAATCTCTCGACCGCTGAGTTTCAAGGCCAGCGTCCCTCGACTGCTGATTTTTAAAGCCAGCGTTCCTCGACCTCTGAATTTCAAGGCCAGCGTCCCTCGACCGCTGAGTTTGAAGGCCAGCGCCTATCGACCGCTGAGTTTGAAGGCCAGCGCCTCTTGACCGCTGAGTTTGAAGGCCAGCGCCTCTCGACCGCTGAGTTTGAAGGCCAGCCCCTCTCGACCGCTGAGTGTGAAGGCCAACGCCTCTCGACCACTGAGTTTGAAGGCCAGCGCCTCTCGACCGCTGCGTTTGAAGGCCAGCGCCTCTCGACCACTGAGTTTGAAAGCCAGCGTCTCTCGACCGCTTAGTTTGAAAGCCAGCGTCTCTCGACCGCTTAGTTTGAAAGCCAGCGTCTCTTGACTGCTTAGTTTGAAAGCATGAATCTCTCGACCTCTGAGTTTCAAGGTCAGCGTCCCTCGACCGCAGATTTTGAAGGCCAGCGTTCCTTGAGTGCTGAGTGTGAAGGCCAGCGCCTGTCGACCGCTGAGTGTGAAGGCCAGCGCCTAATGACCGCTGAGTTTGAAGGTCAGCGTCCCTTGACCGCTGAGTTTAAAGGACAGCGCCTCTCAATCGCTGAGTGTGAAGTCCAGCGCCTGCCGACCGCTGAGTGTGAAGGCCAGTGTCCCTCGACCGCTGAGTTTGAAGGCCAGTGTCCCTCGACCGCTGAGTTTGAAGGCCAGCGTCCCTCGACCGCTGAGTGTGAAGGCCAGCGCCTCTCGACCGCTGAGTGTGAAGGCCAGCGCCTTTCGACCACTAAGTTTGAAGGCCAGCGCCTTTCGACCAGCGCCTCTCGACCGCTGACTTTGAAGACCAGCACCTGTTTACCGCTTAGTGTGAACGCCAGCCGCTCTCGACCGCTGAGTGTGAAGGCCAGCCCCTCTCGACCGCTGAGTTTGAAGGCCAGCGTTCCTCGACCGCTGATTGTGAAGGCCAGCGGCTGTCGACTGCTGAGTGTGAAGGTCAGCAGCTGTCGACCGCTGAGTGTGAAGGCCAGCTCCTAATGACCGCTGAGTTTGAAGGCCAGCGTCTGTCGACCGCTGAGTGTGAAGGCCAGCGCCTCTCGACCGCTGAGTTTGAAGGCCAGCCCCTCTCGACCGCTGAGTTTGAAGGCCAGCTCCAAATGATCGCTGAGTTTGAAGGCCAGCGTCCCTCGACTGCTAAGTTTCAAGGCCAGCATCCCTCGACCGGAGATTTTGAAGGCCAGCGTTCCTCGACCTCTGAGTTTCAAGGCCAGCGTCCCTCGACTGCTGAGGTTTAAGGCCAGCGCCTCTCGACAGCTGAGTGTGAAGGCCAGCGCCTCTCGACAGCTGAGTGTGAAGGCCAGCGCCTCTCGACCGCTGAGTTTGAAGACCAGCGCCTCTCGACCACAGAGTTTGAAGGCCAGCGCCTCTCGACCACAGACTTTGAAAGCCAGCGTCTCTCGACCGCTTAGTTTGAAAGCCTGAATCTCTCGACCGCTGAGTTTCAAGGCCAGCGTCCCTCGACTGCTGATTTTGAAAGCCAGCGTTCCTCGACCTCTGAATTTCAAGGCCAGCGTCCCTCGACCGCTGAGTTTGAAGGCCAGCGCCTATCGACCGCTGAGTTCGAAGGCCAGCGCCTCTTGACCGCTGAGTTTTAAGGCCAGCCCCTCTCGACCGCTGAGTTTGAAGGCCAGCCCCTCTCGACCGCTGAGTGTGAAGGCCAACGCCTCTCGACCACTGAGTTTGAAGGCCAGCGCCTCTCGACCGCTGCGTTTGAAGGCCAGCGCCTCTCGACCACTGAGTTTGAAAGCCAGCGTCTCTCGACCGCTTAGTTTGAAAGCCAGCGTCTCTCGACCGCTTAGTTTGAAAGCCAGCGTCTCTTGACTGCTTAGTTTGAAAGCATGAATCTCTCGACCTCTGAGTTTCAAGGTCAGCGTCCCTCGACCGCAGATTTTGAAGGCCAGCGTTCCTTGACTGCTGAGTGTGAAGGCCAGCGCCTGTCGACCGCTGAGTGTGAAGGCCAGCGCCTAATGACCGCTGAGTTTGAAGGTCAGCGTCCCTTGACCGCTGAGTTTAAAGGACAGCGCCTCTCGATCGCTGAGTGTGAAGGCCAGCGTCTCTCGACCGCTGAGTGTGAAGTCCAGCGCCTGCCGACCGCTGAGTGTGAAGGCCAGTGTCCCTCGACCGCTGAGTTTGAAGGCCAGTGTCCCTCGACCGCTGAGTTTGAAGGCCAGCGTCCCTCGACCGCTGAGTGTGAAGGCCAGCGCCTCTCGACCGCTGAGTGTGAAGGCCAGCGCCTTTCGACCACTAAGTTTGAAGGCCAGCGCCTTTCGACCAGCGCCTCTCGACCGCTGACTTTGAAGACCAGCACCTGTTTACCGCTTAGTGTGAACGCCAGCCGCTCTCGACCGCTGAGTGTGAAGGCCAGCCCCTCTCGACCGCTGAGTTTGAAGGCCAGCGTTCCTCGACCGCTGATTGTGAAGGCCAGCGGCTGTCGACTGCTGAGTGTGAAGGTCAGCAGCTGTCGACCGCTGAGTGTGAAGGCCAGCTCCTAATGACCGCTGAGTTTGAAGGCCAGCGTCTGTCGACCGCTGAGTGTGAAGGCCAGCGCCTCTCGACCGCTGAGTTTGAAGGCCAGCCCCTCTTGACCGCTGAGTTTGAAGGCCAGCTCCAAATGATCGCTGAGTTTGAAGGCCAGCGTCCCTTGACCGCTGAGTTTAAAGGCCAGCCCCTCTCGACCGCTGAGTGTGAAGGCCAGCTCCTAATGACCGCTGAGTTTAAAGGCCAGCGCCTGTCAACCGCTGAGTGTGAAAGCCAGTGTCTCTCGACCGCTGAGTGTGAAAGCCAGCGTCTCTCGACCGCTTAGTTTGAAAGCCTGAATCTCTTGACCGCTGAGTTTCAAGGCCAGCGTCCCTCGACCGCTGATTTTGAAGGCCAGCGTTCCTCGACCTCTGAGTTTCAAGGCCAGCGTCCCTCGACCGCTGAGTTTGAAGGCCAGCGCCTCTTGACCGCTGAGTTTGAAGGCCAGCGTCTCTCGACCGCTTAGTTTGAAAGCCTGAATCTCTCGACCGCCGAGTTTCAAGGCCAGTGTCCCTCGACTGCTGATTTTGAAAGCCAGCGTTCCTCGACCTCTGAATTTCAAGGCCAGCGTCCCTCGACCGCTGAGTTTGAAGGCCAGCGCCTATCGACCGCTGAGTTTGAAGGCCAGCGCCTCTCGACCGCTGAGTTTGAAGGCCAGCGCCTCTCGACCGCTGAGTTTGAAGGCCAGCCCCTCTCGACCGCTGAGTGTGAAGGCCAACGCCTCTCGACCACTGAGTTTGAAGGCCAGCGCCTCTCGACCACTGAGTTTGAAAGCCAGCGTCTCTCGACCGCTTAGTTTGAAAGCCAGCGTCTCTCGACCGCTTAGTTTGAAAGCCTGAATCTCTCGACCGCTGAGTTTCAAGGCCAGCGTCCCTCGACCGCTTATTTTGAAGGCCAGCGCCTTTCGACCACTGAGTTTGAAGGCCAGCGCCTTTAGACCAGCGCCTCTCGACCGCTGACTTTGAAGACCAGTGCCTGTCGACAACTCAGTGTGAAGGCCAGCCCCTCTCGACCGCTGAGTTTGAAGGTCAGCGTTCCTTGACTGCTGAGTGTGAAGGCCAGCGCCTGTCGACCGCTGAGTGTGAAGGCCAGCGCCTGTCGACCGCTGAGTGTGAAGGCCAGCGTCTCTCGACCGCTGAGTGTGAAGGCCAGCGCCTGTCGACCGATGAGTGTGAAGGCCAGCACCTGTCGACCGCTGAGTTTGAAGGTCAGTGTCCCTCGACCGCTGAGTTTGACGGACAGGGTCTCTCGACCGCTTAGTTTGAAAGTCTGAATCTCTCGACCGCTGAGTTTCAAGGCCAGCGCCTCTTGACCGCTGAGTTTGAAGGCCAGCGTCTCTCGACCGCTTAGTTTGAAAGCCTGAATCTCTCGACCGCCGAGTTTCAAGGCCAGTGTCCCTCGACTGCTGATTTTGAAAGCCAGCGTTCCTCGACCTCTGAATTTCAAGGCCAGCGTCCCTCGACCGCTGAGTTTGAAGGCCAGCGCCTATCGACCGCTGAGTTTGAAGGCCAGCGCCTCTTGACCGCTGAGTTTGAAGGCCAGCGCCTCTCGACCGCTGAGTTTGAAGGCCAGCCCCTCTCGACCGCTGAGTGTGAAGGCCAACGCCTCTCGACCACTGAGTTTGAAGGCCAGCGCCTCTCGACCACTGAGTTTGAAAGCCAGCGTCTCTCGACCGCTTAGTTTGAAAGCCAGCGTCTCTCGACCGCTTAGTTTGAAAGCCTGAATCTCTCGACCGCTGAGTTTCAAGGCCAGCGTCCCTCGACCGCTTATTTTGAAGGCCAGCGCCTTTCGACCACTGAGTTTGAAGGCCAGCGCCTTTAGACCAGCGCCTCTCGACCGCTGACTTTGAAGACCAGTGCCTGTCGACAACTCAGTGTGAAGGCCAGCCCCTCTCGACCGCTGAGTTTGAAGGTCAGCGTTCCTTGACTGCTGAGTGTGAAGGCCAGCGCCTGTCGACCGCTGAGTGTGAAGGCCAGCGCCTGTCGACCGCTGAGTGTGAAGGCCAGCGTCTCTCGACCGCTGAGTGTGAAGGCCAGCGCCTGTCGACCGATGAGTGTGAAGGCCAGCACCTGTCGACCGCTGAGTTTGAAGGTCAGTGTCCCTCGACCGCTGAGTTCGACGGACAGGGTCTCTCGACCGCTTAGTTTGAAAGCCTGAATCTCTCGACCGCTGAGTTTCAAGGCCAGCGTCCCTCGACCGCTGATTTTGAAGGCCAGCGTCCCTCGACCGCTGAGTTTGAAAGCCAGCGCCTCTCGACCACTGAGTATGAAAGCAAACGCCTATTGACTGCTGAATTTAAAGCCAGCGCCTCTCGACCGCTGAGTGTGAAGGCCTCTCGACCGCTGAGTTTGAAGGCCAGCCCCTCTCGACCGCTGAGTTTGAAGGCCAGCGTTCCTCGACCTCTGAGTTTCAAGGCCAGCGTCCCTCGACTGCTAAGTTTCAAGGCCAGCATCCCTCGACCGGAGATTTTGAAGGCCAGCGTTCCTCGACCTCTGAGTTTCAAGGCCAGCGTCCCTCGACTGCTGAGGTTTAAGGCCAGCGCCTCTCGACCGCTGAGTTTGAAGACCAGCGCCTCTCGACCACAGAGTTTGAAGGCCAGCGCCTCTCGACCACAGAGTTTGAAAGCCAGCGTCTCTCGACCGCTTATTTTGAAAGCCTGAATCTCTCGACCGCTGAGTTTCAAGGCCAGCGTCCCTCGACCGCTTATTTTGAAGGCCAGCGTTCCTCGACCGCTGATTTTGAAGGCCAGCGTTCCTCGACCTCTGAGTTTCAAGGCCAGCGTCCCTCGACCGCTGAGTTTGAAGACCAGCGCCTCTCGACCGCTGAGTGTGAAAACCAGCGCCTCTCGACCGCTGAGTGTGAAGGCCAGCGCCTCTCGACCACTGAGTTTGAAGGCCAGCGCCTCTCGACCGCTGAGTTTGAAGGCCAGCGCCTCTCGACCGCTGAGTGTGAAGGCCAACGCCTCTCGACCACTGAGTTTGAAGGCCAACGCCTCTCGACCACTGAGTTTGAAGGCCAGCGCCTCTCGACCACTGAGTTTGAAGGCCAGCGTCTCTTGACTGCTTAGTTTGAAAGCATGAATCTCTCGACCTCTGAGTTTCAAGGTCAGCGTCCCTCGACCGCAGATTTTGAAGGCCAGCGTTCCTTGACTGCTGAGTGTGAAGGCCAGCGCCTGTCGACCGCTGAGTGTGAAGGCCAGCGCCTAATGACCGCTGAGTTTGAAGGTCAGCGTCCCTTGACCGCTGAGTTTAAAGGACAGCGCCTCTCGATCGCTGAGTGTGAAGGCCAGCGTCTCTCGACCGCTGAGTTTGAAGGTCAGCGTCCCTTGACCGCTGAGTTTAAAGGACAGCGCCTCTCGATCGCTGAGTGTGAAGGCCAGCGTCTCTCGACCGCTGAGTGTGAAGGCCAGCGCCTGCCGACCGCTGAGTGTGAAGGCCAGTGTCCCTCGACCGCTGAGTTTGAAGGCCAGTGTCCCTCGACCGCTGAGTTTGAAGGCCAGCGTCCCTCGACCGCTGAGTGTGAAGGCCAGCGCCTCTCGACCGCTGAGTGTGAAGGCCAGCGCCTTTCGACCACTAAGTTTGAAGGCCAGCGCCTTTCGACCAGCGCCTCTCGACCGCTGACTTTGAAGACCAGCGCCTGTTTACCGCTTAGTGTGAACGCCAGCCGCTCTCGACCGCTGAGTGTGAAGGCCAGCCCCTCTCGACCGCTGAATTTGAAGGCCAGCGTTCCTCGACCACTGATTGTGAAGGCCAGCGGCTGTCGACTGCTGAGTGTGAAGGCCAGCAGCTGTCGACCGCTGAGTGTGAAGGCCAGCTCCTAATGACCGCTGAGTTTGAAGGCCAGCGTCTGTCGACCGCTGAGTGTGAAGGCCAGCGCCTCTCGACCGCTGAGTTTGAAGGCCAGCCCCTCTCGACCGCTGACTTTGAAGACCAGCGCCTGTTTACCGCTTAGTGTGAACGCCAGCCGCTCTCGACCGCTGAGTGTGAAGGCCAGCCCCTCTCGACCGCTGAGTTTGAAGGCCAGCATTCCTCGACCGCTGATTGTGAAGGCCAGCGGCTGTCGACTGCTGAGTGTGAAGGCCAGCAGCTGTCGACCGCTGAGTGTGAAGGCCAGCTCCTAATGACCGCTGAGTTTGAAGGCCAGCGTCTGTCGACCGCTGAGTGTGAAGGCCAGCGCCTCTCGACCGCTGAGTGTGAAGGCCAGCGCCTCTCGACCGCTGAGTGTGAAGGCCAGCGCCTCTCGACCGCTGAGTTTGAAGGCCAGCCCCTCTCGACCGCTGAGTTTGAAGGCCAGCCCCTCTCGACCGCTGAGATTAAAGGCCAGCGTTCCTGTCGACCGCTGAGTGTGAAGGCCAGCTCCAAATGATCGCTGAGTTTGAAGGCCAGCGTCCCTTGACCGCTGAGTTTAAAGGCCAGCGCCTCTCGACCGCTGAGTGTGAAGGCCAGCGCCTTTCGACCGCTGAGTGTGAAGGCCAGCTCCTAATGACCGCTGAGTTTGAAGGTCAGCGTCCCTTGACCGCTGAGTTTAAAGGCCAGCGCCTGTCGACCGCTGAGTGAGAAAGCCAGTGTCTCTTTACCGCTGAGTGTGAAAGCCAGCATCTCTCGACCGCTTAGTTTGAAAGCCTGAATCTCTTGACCGCTGAGTTTCAAGGCCAGCGTCCTTCGACCGCTGATTTTGAAGGCCAGCGTTCCTCGACCTCTGAGTTTCAAGGCCAGCGCCTCTTGACCGCTGAGTTTGAAGGCCAGCGCCTCTCGACCACTGAGTTTGAAGGCCAGCGTCTCTCGACCGCTTAGTTTGAAAGCCTGAATCTCTCGACCGCTGACTTTCAAGGCCAGCATCCCTCGACCGCTGACTTTGAAAGCCAGCGTTCCTCGACCGCTGAATTTCAAGGCCAGCGTCCCTCGACCGCTGAGTTTGAAGGCCAGCGCCTCTCGACCGCTGAGTTTGAAGGCCAGCGCCTCTCGACCGCTGAGTTTGAAGGCCAGCGCCTCTCGACCGCTGAGTTTGAAGGCCAGCCCCTCTCGACCGCTGAGTGTGAAGGCCAACGCCTCTCGACCACTGAGTTTGAAGGCCAGCGCCTCTCGACCGCTGAGTGTGAAGGCCAACGCCTCTCGACCTCTAAATTTCAAGGCCAGCGTCCCTCGACCGCTGAGTTTGAAGGCCAGCGCCTCTCGACCGCTGAGTGTGAAGGCCAGCGCCTCTCGACCGCTGAGTTTGAAGGCCAGCCCCTCTCGACCGCTGAGTGTGAAGGCCAACGCCTCTCGACCACTGAGTTTGAAGGCCAGCGCCTCTCGACCACTGAGTTTGAAAGCCAGCGTCTCTCGACCGCTTAGTTTGAAAGCCAGCGTCTCTCGACCGCTTAGTTTGAAAGCCTGAATCTCTCGACCGCTGAGTTTCAAGGCCAGCGTCCCTCGACCGCTTATTTTGAAGGCCAGCGCCTTTCGACCACTGAGTTTGAAGGCCAGCGCCTTTAGACCAGCGCCTCTCGACCGCTGACTTTGAAGACCAGTGCCTGTCGACAACTCAGTGTGAAGGCCAGCCCCTCTCGACCGCTGAGTTTGAAGGTCAGCGTTCCTTGACTGCTGAGTGTGAAGGCCAGCGCCTGTCGACCGCTGAGTGTGAAGGCCAGCGCCTGTCGACCGCTGAGTGTGAAGGCCAGCGTCTCTCGACCGCTGAGTGTGAAGGCCAGCGCCTGTCGACCGATGAGTGTGAAGGCCAGCACCTGTCGACCGCTGAGTTTGAAGGTCAGTGTCCCTCGACCGCTGAGTTTGACGGACAGGGTCTCTCGACCGCTTAGTTTGAAAGCCTGAATCTCTCGACCGCTGAGTTTCAAGGCCAGCGCCTCTTGACCGCTGAGTTTGAAGTCCAGCGTCTCTCGACCACTTAGTTTGAAAGCCTGAATCTCTCGACCGCCGAGTTTCAAGGCCAGTGTCCCTCGACTGCTGATTTTGAAAGCCAGCGTTCCTCGACCTCTGAATTTCAAGGCCAGCGTCCCTCGACCGCTGAGTTTGAAGGCCAGCGCCTATCGACCGCTGAGTTTGAAGGCCAGCGCCTCTTGACCGCTGAGTTTGAAGGCCAGCGCCTCTCGACCGCTGAGTTTGAAGGCCAGCCCCTCTCGACCGCTGAGTGTGAAGGCCAACGCCTCTCGACCACTGAGTTTGAAGGCCAGCGCCTCTCGACCACTGAGTTTGAAAGCCAGCGTCTCTCGACCGCTTAGTTTGAAAGCCAGCGTCTCTCGACCGCTTAGTTTGAAAGCCTGAATCTCTCGACCGCTGAGTTTCAAGGCCAGCGTCCCTCGACCGCTTATTTTGAAGGCCAGCGCCTTTCGACCACTGAGTTTGAAGGCCAGCGCCTTTAGACCAGCGCCTCTCGACCGCTGACTTTGAAGACCAGTGCCTGTCGACAACTCAGTGTGAAGGCCAGCCCCTCTCGACCGCTGAGTTTGAAGGTCAGCGTTCCTTGACTGCTGAGTGTGAAGGCCAGCGCCTGTCGACCGCTGAGTGTGAAGGCCAGCGCCTGTCGACCGCTGAGTGTGAAGGCCAGCGTCTCTCGACCGCTGAGTGTGAAGGCCAGCGCCTGTCGACCGATGAGTGTGAAGGCCAGCACCTGTCGACCGCTGAGTTTGAAGGTCAGTGTCCCTCGACCGCTGAGTTCGACGGACAGGGTCTCTCGACCGCTTAGTTTGAAAGCCTGAATCTCTCGACCGCTGAGTTTCAAGGCCAGCGTCCCTCGACCGCTGATTTTGAAGGCCAGCGTCCCTCGACCGCTGAGTTTGAAAGCCAGCGCCTCTCGACCACTGAGTATGAAAGCAAACGCCTATTGACTGCTGAATTTAAAGCCAGCGCCTCTCGACCGCTGAGTGTGAAGGCCTCTCGACCGCTGAGTTTGAAGGCCAGCCCCTCTCGACCGCTGAGTTTGAAGGCCAGCGTTCCTCGACCTCTGAGTTTCAAGGCCAGCGTCCCTCGACTGCTAAGTTTCAAGGCCAGCATCCCTCGACCGGAGATTTTGAAGGCCAGCGTTCCTCGACCTCTGAGTTTCAAGGCCAGCGTCCCTCGACTGCTGAGGTTTAAGGCCAGCGCCTCTCGACCGCTGAGTTTGAAGACCAGCGCCTCTCGACCACAGAGTTTGAAGGCCAGCGCCTCTCGACCACAGAGTTTGAAAGCCAGCGTCTCTCGACCGCTTATTTTGAAAGCCTGAATCTCTCGACCGCTGAGTTTCAAGGCCAGCGTCCCTCGACCGCTTATTTTGAAGGCCAGCGTTCCTCGACCGCTGATTTTGAAGGCCAGCGTTCCTCGACCTCTGAGTTTCAAGGCCAGCGTCCCTCGACCGCTGAGTTTGAAGACCAGCGCCTCTCGACCGCTGAGTGTGAAGGCCAGCGCCTCTCGACCGCTGAGTGTGAAGGCCAGCGCCTCTCGACCACTGAGTTTGAAGGCCAGCGCCTCTCGACCGCTGAGTTTGAAGGCCAGCGCCTCTCGACCGCTGAGTGTGAAGGCCAACGCCTCTCGACCACTGAGTTTGAAGGCCAACGCCTCTCGACCACTGAGTTTGAAGGCCAGCGCCTCTCGACCACTGAGTTTGAAGGCCAGCGTCTCTTGACTGCTTAGTTTGAAAGCATGAATCTCTCGACCTCTGAGTTTCAAGGTCAGCGTCCCTCGACCGCCGATTTTGAAGGCCGGCGTTCCTTGACTGCTGAGTGTGAAGGCCAGCGCCTGTCGACCGCTGAGTGTGAAGGCCAGCGCCTAATGACCGCTGAGTTTGAAGGTCAGCGTCCCTTGACCGCTGAGTTTAAAGGACAGCGCCTCTCGATCGCTGAGTGTGAAGGCCAGCGTCTCTCGACCGCTGAGTGTGAAGGCCAGCGCCTGCCGACCGCTGAGTGTGAAGGCCAGTGTCCCTCGACCGCTGAGTTTGAAGGCCAGTGTCCCTCGACCGCTGAGTTTGAAGGCCAGCGTCCCTCGACCGCTGAGTGTGAAGGCCAGCGCCTCTCGACCGCTGAGTGTGAAGGCCAGCGCCTTTCGACCACTAAGTTTGAAGGCCAGCGCCTTTCGACCAGCGCCTCTCGACCGCTGACTTTGAAGACCAGCGCCTGTTTACCGCTTAGTGTGAACGCCAGCCGCTCTCGACCGCTGAGTGTGAAGGCCAGCCCCTCTCGACCGCTGAATTTGAAGGCCAGCGTTCCTCGACCACTGATTGTGAAGGCCAGCGGCTGTCGACTGCTGAGTGTGAAGGCCAGCAGCTGTCGACCGCTGAGTGTGAAGGCCAGCTCCTAATGACCGCTGAGTTTGAAGGCCAGCGTCTGTCGACCGCTGAGTGTGAAGGCCAGCGCCTCTCGACCGCTGAGTTTGAAGGCCAGCCCCTCTCGACCGCTGACTTTGAAGACCAGCGCCTGTTTACCGCTTAGTGTGAACGCCAGCCGCTCTCGACCGCTGAGTGTGAAGGCCAGCCCCTCTCGACCGCTGAGTTTGAAGGCCAGCATTCCTCGACCGCTGATTGTGAAGGCCAGCGGCTGTCGACTGCTGAGTGTGAAGGCCAGCAGCTGTCGACCGCTGAGTGTGAAGGCCAGCTCCTAATGACCGCTGAGTTTGAAGGCCAGCGTCTGTCGACCGCTGAGTGTGAAGGCCAGCGCCTCTCGACCGCTGAGTGTGAAGGCCAGCGCCTCTCGACCGCTGAGTGTGAAGGCCAGCGCCTCTCGACCGCTGAGTTTGAAGGCCAGCCCCTCTCGACCGCTGAGTTTGAAGGCCAGCCCCTCTCGACCGCTGAGATTAAAGGCCAGCGTTCCTGTCGACCGCTGAGTGTGAAGGCCAGCTCCAAATGATCGCTGAGTTTGAAGGCCAGCGTCCCTTGACCGCTGAGTTTAAAGGCCAGCGCCTCTCGACCGCTGAGTGTGAAGGCCAGCGCCTTTCGACCGCTGAGTGTGAAGGCCAGCTCCTAATGACCGCTGAGTTTGAAGGTCAGCGTCCCTTGACCGCTGAGTTTAAAGGCCAGCGCCTGTCGACCGCTGAGTGAGAAAGCCAGTGTCTCTTTACCGCTGAGTGTGAAAGCCAGCATCTCTCGACCGCTTAGTTTGAAAGCCTGAATCTCTTGACCGCTGAGTTTCAAGGCCAGCGTCCCTCGACCGCTGAGTGTGAAGGCCAGCGCCTCTCGACCGCTGAGTGTGAAGGCCAGCGCCTTTCGACCACTAAGTTTGAAGGCCAGCGCCTTTCGACCAGCGCCTCTCGACCGCTGACTTTGAAGACCAGCGCCTGTTTACCGCTTAGTGTGAACGCCAGCCGCTCTCGACCGCTGAGTGTGAAGGCCAGCCCCTCTCGACCGCTGAATTTGAAGGCCAGCGTTCCTCGACCACTGATTGTGAAGGCCAGCGGCTGTCGACTGCTGAGTGTGAAGGCCAGCAGCTGTCGACCGCTGAGTGTGAAGGCCAGCTCCTAATGACCGCTGAGTTTGAAGGCCAGCGTCTGTCGACCGCTGAGTGTGAAGGCCAGCGCCTCTCGACCGCTGAGTTTGAAGGCCAGCCCCTCTCGACCGCTGACTTTGAAGACCAGCGCCTGTTTACCGCTTAGTGTGAACGCCAGCCGCTCTCGACCGCTGAGTGTGAAGGCCAGCCCCTCTCGACCGCTGAGTTTGAAGGCCAGCATTCCTCGACCGCTGATTGTGAAGGCCAGCGGCTGTCGACTGCTGAGTGTGAAGGCCAGCAGCTGTCGACCGCTGAGTGTGAAGGCCAGCTCCTAATGACCGCTGAGTTTGAAGGCCAGCGTCTGTCGACCGCTGAGTGTGAAGGCCAGCGCCTCTCGACCGCTGAGTGTGAAGGCCAGCGCCTCTCGACCGCTGAGTGTGAAGGCCAGCGCCTCTCGACCGCTGAGTTTGAAGGCCAGCCCCTCTCGACCGCTGAGTTTGAAGGCCAGCCCCTCTCGACCGCTGAGATTAAAGGCCAGCGTTCCTGTCGACCGCTGAGTGTGAAGGCCAGCTCCAAATGATCGCTGAGTTTGAAGGCCAGCGTCCCTTGACCGCTGAGTTTAAAGGCCAGCGCCTCTCGACCGCTGAGTGTGAAGGCCAGCGCCTTTCGACCGCTGAGTGTGAAGGCCAGCTCCTAATGACCGCTGAGTTTGAAGGTCAGCGTCCCTTGACCGCTGAGTTTAAAGGCCAGCGCCTGTCGACCGCTGAGTGAGAAAGCCAGTGTCTCTTTACCGCTGAGTGTGAAAGCCAGCATCTCTCGACCGCTTAGTTTGAAAGCCTGAATCTCTTGACCGCTGAGTTTCAAGGCCAGCGTCCTTCGACCGCTGATTTTGAAGGCCAGCGTTCCTCGACCTCTGAGTTTCAAGGCCAGCGCCTCTTGACCGCTGAGTTTGAAGGCCAGCGCCTCTCGACCACTGAGTTTGAAGGCCAGCGTCTCTCGACCGCTTAGTTTGAAAGCCTGAATCTCTCGACCGCTGACTTTCAAGGCCAGCATCCCTCGACCGCTGACTTTGAAAGCCAGCGTTCCTCGACCGCTGAATTTCAAGGCCAGCGTCCCTCGACCGCTGAGTTTGAAGGCCAGCGCCTCTCGACCGCTGAGTTTGAAGGCCAGCGCCTCTCGACCGCTGAGTTTGAAGGCCAGCGCCTCTCGACCGCTGAGTTTGAAGGCCAGCGCCTCTCGACCGCTGAGTTTGAAGGCCAGCCCCTCTCGACCGCTGAGTGTGAAGGCCAACGCCTCTCGACCACTGAGTTTGAAGGCCAGCGCCTCTCGACCGCTGAGTGTGAAGGCCAACGCCTCTCGACCTCTAAATTTCAAGGCCAGCGTCCCTCGACCGCTGAGTTTGAAGGCCAGCGCCTCTCGACCGCTGAGTGTGAAGGCCAGCGCCTCTCGACCGCTGAGTTTGAAGGCCAGCGCCTCTCGACCGCTGAGTTTGAAGGCCAGCGCCTCTCGACCGCTGAGTTTGAAGGCCAGCCCCTCTCGACCGCTGAGTGTGAATGCCAGCGCCTGTTGACCGCTGAGTGTTAAGGGCAGCGCCTGTTGACCGCTGAGTGTGAAGGCCAGCGTCCCTCGACTGCAGATTTTGAAGGCCAGCGTCCCTCGACCGCTGAGTGTGAAGGCCAGCGCCTGTTGACCGCTGACTGTTAAGGGAAGCGCCTGTTGACCGCTGAGTGTGAAGGCCAGCGCCTCTCGACCGCTGAGTTTTAAGGCCAGCGTTCCTCGACCTCTGAATTTCAAGGCCAGCGTCCCTCGACCGCTGAGTTTGAAGGCCAGCGCCTCTCGACCGCTGAGTTTGAAGGCCAGCGCCTCTCGACCGCTGAGTTTGAAGGCCAGCGCCTCTCGACCGCTGAGTTTGAAGGCCAGCGCCTCTCGACCGCTGAGTTTGAAGGCCAGCGCCTCTCGACCGCTGAGTTTGAAGGCCAACGCCTCTCGACCACTGAGTTTGAAGGCCAGCGCCTCTCGACCGCTGAGTGTGAAGGCCAACGCCTCTCGACCTCTAAATTTCAAGGCCAGCGTCCCTCGACCGCTGAGTTTGAAGGCCAGCGCCTCTCGACCGCTGAGTGTGAAGGCCAGCGCCTCTCGACCGCTGAGTTTGAAGGCCAGCGCCTCTCGACCGCTGAGTTTGAAGGCCAGCGCCTCTCGACCGCTGAGTTTGAAGGCCAGCCCCTCTCGACCGCTGAGTGTGAATGCCAGCGCCTGTTGACCGCTGAGTGTTAAGGGCAGCGCCTGTTGACCGCTGAGTGTGAAGGCCAGCGTCCCTCGACTGCAGATTTTGAAGGCCATCTCTGCTCATCTTCTCAATCTTCTCCTTCATCATCTGACTCTTCTGTTCGTCCCTCAGTGCAGCTATCCTGGCTGTCTCTTCATCTCGTAGAAACTGGTGAAGCTTTTCAAACTCCTCCCTGATCTGCTTTTCTGTGTTATGGACCTGAGTCTAGAAACACATAGGAAGAGCATTTAATAATCAACAAATAGTCATTTACATTTGAAATAATCCATAACCCTTCAGATGATTGCTGTTGAAAATCTTCACAGACACTTTGACAATATGACATTAAAAGAGTCCTTCCTTAATGTAATGATCCATGTCTCACCTTAATATGAGCTGCTGTTTTGTGAGTTTAACGTCTCTAAAGGTCTTCAGTGTCTCCTGTAAGGGCTGCAGTGTGATCTTCAGCTCCTCCTGAGAGGAATGAACACTACTTTAGGCCACAGAGTTAAAATAATATTTACTGAATTATTTTAAGAGTTTTATCAGGAGTCAGGTTATTAGACATCATCCGCATTAGTAGATTCTCACCTTGCGTTCATCTGCTGCTTCATCTATGGGACTGAAGTTGTGATTTTTATGTTTCTGTGAGTCTCTGCACACCACACACACAGGCCGTTTATCCTCCAGACAGAAGAGCTTGAGTTACACACACAGGCTGTTTATCCTCCAGACGGAAGAGCTTGAGTTACACACACAGGCTGTTTATCCTCCAGACAGAAGAGCTTGAGTTACACACACAGGCTGTTTATCCTCCAGACAGAAGAGCTTGAGTTACACACACAGGCTGTTTATCCTCCAGACAGAAGAGCTTGAGTTTCTCACTGTGCAGACTGCAGAGCACCTCAAACCCTGCTGAAGCTCTCTGACTTCTCTCCTGTAAGAAGGCCTCACACAGGTTCCTTAACGCTATGTTAGGCTGAAGTATTTCTTTAGAGCATTTCCTTCTGCAGTAGGGGCATTCTCTGGATCCTTTGCTCTCCCAGAACAGCTGCAGACAGGCTTTACACACACTGTTAGAGCAGGTCAACATGACAGGATCCTTGTAGATGTCACAGCACACAGGACAGGTGAGCTCCTCTTCAAATTTAGATGCCATTTTGTCGTTGCACCAAATTCTTTCACTGTGATTAATATTTGTCCAGATTTACTTTCACTTTCAGACGACTGAGAAGTGTAATCAAAGTATCCACAGAAATGTCCCTCCTCACAGGAGTGTCCAACTCGGCAACTTCTCTTCAATCCCAGATGGGTTTTCTCCTTAATTCCAGCACTGTTTGTAAAAGAAATCTGATTAAAAAATATCCCACATAAGCACGTCAAGTGGAGAAAATAGAACTCACTCAGCTCCACTTCCTGCTATGGGGCCCGGTAGAGGGAGGGGCTATGTCAGCACCCAGGAGGATTCTGATTGGCCAGCAGTTAAGTTGTAAGACCAGTTCCTCTGTCATTGCTATAAAGACACTACAGGAGTTCAGGGTAAAGGTGTTGGTGTGGACTGCCAGAATCTGCTAGGACACAGACTGACTGAACCTAGTCAGTTTATCAGTCAGTCAGTCAGTTTATATGCACACAGATTCCTTCACTCAGACATTTACTCTGAGGCTCATCAACCACAAAGATTTTATGTCTAAATGTAGGCAGGCATGCCTGTGTATTTAGTGACACAAAACACTCTAATGAGCTGCTGTGGAATGTAATATATAATAACATAATATATGGAATATAGTATATACACTCATCCCAACTTGGCACCAATACTACAGGAGTGTCCACTTTTTTTCTTCTGGTTTTCTTCAATCCCAGATGGTTTACCTCATTAATCTCAGCACTGATTATAACAGAAATCTGATTTTAAAAATATCCCACACAAACACGTTGAGAGTTCTGGGACTGAGGGCTACCCAAAGGGTGAGAATCTGTACTGAGGGCTGCTTGTTCAAAATAATCTACTAAATAAAAGTCTTAACTTCCCTGTCTATTAGCACTATGTATGATTGTTTGCTTTAAATTAATAATAGTTAAGAAATAAACTCGTATTTAAACACTAAAAAATAAAAACAGAAACAAATATGATGGACTATGACTGCAGTAGTGACTTGTTATTCTTAAACATCCCTTGCGGGCCTCACAAGGTGCTGATGGGCTACCTGGTTCCTGTGGGCACTGTGTGGGGCACCCCTGGTCTCATATAACTCGGTTATGTGGGACACTGGTGATGTAGTAGCATAAGCAAGCTGGTTGGGATGCTTATTTGAGGGTGGTTTTGTTGGCTTGTTTCTTGCATAAGGACCATGAAGAGTTTTCAGGAATCCATTTATTTTTAAAATGTCATTCCATAGAAGTACGACAAGGTGGTGTGTTATGTAGCATTTATATGGAGTGATATTACTGTTTTTCTGTAGTGTGTTATGTAGAAATGATAAAGAGTTATGATATTACAACACAGACCAGACAGGAGGCTACAGAGAACAGCCAGCAAAGATTTGAGACAGGTAGGTTATGTCAACAAGAGTAAACTCAAAATAGCAGACAGCAAAAATTATGTTTGTTTAATCATTATCAAAAGTAATGTTTAATTACTAGAAAGGACAGAAACAGTAAAACAATGAGTGTTCAGTCCCCAAGCACTCAAACACAACTGGACACACTGGGGTCCAGTCCCCAGCACTGAAGCACAGCTGGACACACTGGGGTCCAGTCCCCAAGCACTCAAACACAACTGGCCACACTGGGGTCCAGTCCCCAGCACTGAAACAAGGCCCCAGGACAGACATGATAACTCCTGTACCCCATCAGTCCTCTCCCACGTTACTCCATGGCTGCAGTAATTAAAATGTATTTATTAAGTGAATGAGTTCAACAACTTGGGTCACAGATCCTCAAGCATTTAAGTGAGAGATTTGTTTTCAATAAAGGAGAAAACAAAAATAAGATATAAGATGTTTTGTTTTACAAGATGAGAATTTTATGAAGTTTATTCATTCTGGTCTGACACCAGAGAAAGCCAACAAGCTCATGTGCATGACAGTGATGTGGGGCAGTGGTTTGACACTAAATTTCAAAACTAAACCATGACCCAGACAAGAACATTACAGACAAAAAGAAAGAGAAATGTAATGTCATAAGAAATTAAAGACAAATATAGTATCATTAGAAATTATACACAGATGTGTCATTAGAAATTAAACATAATATACATAACATAACATAACATAACATAATAACAGAGCTGTCTATAATTAATTTAACACAAGAAGATTTCCCCATTTTAAATCAAATTTTGAGTACCATGAAACACCAGTACTCGGTACGTCTTACAGCTAATTTACTTTCACTTTCACCAGGGTGGACGATTGAACTATCGATTGAGGATTTAGACCTTCCCATTTCTGTACCACTAAAACTGTCACATACCCGAGTAGCTGTTCTGAAAAGAGCAGCCGTCTGTCTCAGCTTTACTTCCTCATTCACAAAGAAATGAAAAGGGGGGGATTCAGAAAAGCGAAGCTGATTGGTCCGTTTAACAAACCCTTATAAACAAACTGCTTTGACGTTTTTTTCTACCTGAAGTCACTGCAGATCAGGTCAAGGTGCACATAAGTTTGAGTTATTGAGTTCTGGCCCTGATCTACATTAAGGTGATGGTCATATTTAAATTGGCAATGATGATATTACTGTTTTACTGTGGTGTGTTATAGCATTGATGTAGAGTGATATTACTGGTTTTGTGTAGTGTGTTATAGCATTGATGTAGAGTGATATTACTGGTTTTGTGTAGTGTGTTATAGCATTGATGTAGAGTGATATTACTGGTTTACTGTGGTGTGTTATGTAGCATTGATGTAGAGTGATATTACTGGTTTACTGTGGTGTGTTTTAGCATTGATGTAGTAGAGTTATATTACTGGTTTACTGTGGTGTGTTATGTAGCATTGATATGGAGTGATATTACTGGTTTTCTGTAGTGTTTTATGTACCATTGATATAGAGTGATGATATTACAACACAAACCAGACAGGAGGCCAGTCCCCAAGCACTCAAACACAGCTGGCCACACTGGGGTCCAGTCCCCGAGCACTCAAACACAATTGGCCACACTGGGGTCCAGTCCCCGAGCACTCAAACACAATTGGCCACACTGAGGTCCAGTCCCCGAGCACTCAAACACAACTGGTCACACTGGGGTCCAGTCCCCAAGCACTCAAACACAACTGGTCACACTGGGGTCCAGTCCCCAAGCACTCAAACACAACTGGCCACACTGGGATCCAGTCCCTAAGCACTCAAACACAACTGGCCACACTGGGGTCCAGTCCCCAAGCACTCAAACACAATTGGCCACACTGGGGTCCAGTCCCCGAGCACTCAAACACAACTGGTCACACTGGGGTTCAGTCCCCAAGCACTCAAACACAACTGGACACACTGGGGTCCAGTCCCCCAGCACTCAAACACAACTGGACACACTGGGGTCCAGTCCCCAAGCACTCAAACACAACTGGACACACTGGGGTCCAGTTCCCCAGCACTGAAGCGAGGCCCCAGGACAGACATGATGACTCCTGTACCCCATCAGTCCTCTCCCACGTTACTCCATGTCCACTGTGTTACGACTGCTTGCCTCAGGGCAAACACAACAGCAAAGGGGACACCACACTTGGCTGCAGTAATTAAAATGCTTTTATTAAGTGAATGACCCCAACAATTTGGGTCACAGATCCTCAAGCATTTAAGTGAGAGATTTGTTTTCAATAAAGGATTAAACAAAAATAAGATATAAGATGTTTTGTTTTACAAGATGAGAATTTTATGAAGTTTATTCATTCTGGTCTGACACCAGAGAAAGCCAACAAGCTCATGTGCATGACAGTGATGTGGGGTAGTGGTTTGACACTAAATTTCAAAACTAAACCATGACCCAGACAAGAACATTACAGACAAAAAGAAAGAAAAATGTAATGTCATAAGAAATTAAAGACAAATATAATATCATTAGAAATTATACACAGATGTGTCATTAGAAATTAAACATATTATACATAATATAACATATAACATAACATAATAACAGAGCTGTCTATGATTAGTTTAACACGTACGATGCAGAGAACCTCTGTGGGTTTTATGTAAATCAGCCCTAGTGCAGACACCATCAGCTCTAACTGTGCTGCTCTACTCTTACTGAGGCCTTCACTGGTAAGATATCCAATGGAAAGACTTTACAGCCAATAGCAAACAATGGAACCACTCTCTCAGTGAAAGTGTGTGTGAGAGTGTGTAGGTGTGTGTTATGATCAGGGTCCGAGAATGACAGCTCTCCTCTGTCCCAGTCCAGCTGCACTCTGATCCTCTGGAGTTTCTTCTTCACTGTGACGAGAGTGGAGGGCTGTGGTGGGGCACGTGCTTCATATTTACCATCTTTACAAAACACAATCCACCGTCCACTCATGGAGTATACATCTCCCTTCCTCTGTGCAGACTCTGTCATCACACCCAGGAGCCACCATGTGTTCTCCCCAACCTCCACATCCCAGCAGTGTGTCCCTGAGTTAAAGCCCTCAGAGCCCAGGACATAGGCAGCCTTATCAAATCTCTCTGGGTTATCAGGAAGCTGCTGTAACTTATCACCCCATCTCACACTGGTGAGATCCTCAGACAGGACGAGTCGTGGGTGTGCAGTGTTGGGATCCAGAGTGACAGGAGCTGCAGAGAGGAAGAACACACACATGAGCTGAACACTGAGTGATGTGTGTTACTGTACGTTCACACCAGAAGCGACCAAAGCGTCCGGGTCGCCCAAGAAGCTTCGCCGTTGAGTTTGCTTTGTTCGCCTTGTTCGCTCATGACGTTTCATTTGGAATGATAAAAAAGCTTCCCCGACCAACAGTTGTGAAAGCGGCAATGCATGTATATGCGTAGGGCAAAACATTGATGTACTTGAACTTTGACATGTTTGGTTAATAAAGGAATAAAGAGTATAAAACGTCTACATGCACTGACTGCTGAAAAATATTCATATTCATATTCATACAGTAATTCATGATTTTTTTAAGCCGCTCACTGAGAACATCAATTTACTTTTTTGTTAGAATTGTTCGCATCCCTGTAGCAAAACAGGGCTGGGTCATAGAGGACCGGATAGCCTGCCACTCATAGACATCCTATACATATATATGATGTATATGTACACGTATACATGTATAGGATGTATATGTATACGTATATGTATACGTATATGTACACGTATACATGTATAGGATGCCTATGCTGCCACTGCTGTGATGAGCTTCTCCGTTGCCATTTTTAATACAAAGTAGGAACTAGGTACTATAGTTACACCGTTTGTTTCCTCGAACCCACCTGATTGTCGGACATTGGTAAATCTATGTATTACGATTGGTATTCGCGGTATTCGCCGAACCGCGTCATAGCTCATTACCATAAAGTTAACTGACTTTTAACTTCTCTTTTTTGCTCTGGTCGCACAGTTCGCTTTGCTGGCGGCGAATTCGCTTTGTTCGCCCAATTCACCGACTCTCCATAGAGAAATAATGACTTCCGTCGCTCTGGTCGCTTTGGTCGCTTCTGGTGAGAACGTACAGTTAGGGATGTGAATGATGGCCTTTAATAATAGTGTTGTTAACAAGTGTAATAACACGTATCCATGGCAACATGTGTAGTTGTTACTGTAGTTATTACTGTGACATGACAGGAACTATGTGTGTGTGCATTTTTGTGTCTGTGCATGTGTGTATCTGTGTGTGTTTGTGCGTGCTTGTGTGTGTGTGTGTGTGTGTGTGTGTGTATAGTGTGTATGTGTGCCTGTGCATATGTGTCTGCATGTGCAAATGTATATACTGTATGTGTGCTTGCATGTGCCCATGTGTGTGTGTGTGTATGGCTACCTATGTGTCTCTGTGTGTGTATGTGTATGTGTGAGTGTATTTTTGCCTGTGTGTGTTTGAATGTGTATGTGTGTGTGTTTGTGTGTGTGTGTTAGAGAGAGAGAGATAGTTTGTGTGTGTGTACTGTAAAATACCAAATAGTAGCCGAGTTCCAATTAACCGCCAGGTTCCCTTTAAATGCCTGATGCAGGTGTATATTTTGATAAATAAAGGCCGGTTCCAAATAAATGCCGGGTCTAATTTATAAAAAAAAATCCCAAACCAAAACAAAATGAAGGAAAAAGATGTGACCACTGACACTACAAGTTTTTCTTCTTCGTCTGTTTTGTTTAGTTTTCACGTAGCCATATTGTGCTTTGTTTCAGTCTTTCATATTGTGCTTTGTTTCAAGTCTTTGATCACTACACAGTCAGGGGAGATATGTCTGAAGATGATCATTCATCCAGGTCATGTTATCAAAAGAGTTCAGTTGTAAGCCATCATTTGCAATAACCTTTCATTAACATAGCAATGTTACGAGAGGTGCAGGGAAAGGGCTACCGGCATTACCGGCATATGGGGGAGTTTCGCAGGTGTTTCATGGGATGAATTATTATGACAGGGATGTTTTAATGGTGAATGGGAAACGGGTATTTTATTATGCACATAAGGCTTTTTGATTAATAGAAATAATTTTGAACTATTGTGTATTTTGTATTTGTTTCTATTAATTATTATTATATTAGAAATGAATTATTTCTATTAATTATTATCACAATGTTGATATTTAGTTAATTGAAAAAAAACTGAAAGTTATAGTCATATTGATTAAAATAATTTGAGTACCATATTTTTTTGCTGAGCAAGATTTTTATGAGGAAGGAATTAATCGCGTGTCCCAAATAGCTGCCTGGTCTCAAATAAATGCCTGGTCTATGAAGTGATTGAAACAAATAATAGCCCCGGCTACTATTTGCATAATTTTCAAAAATATTTCTATGTTATTATTCCCCCTCCCCACCATTGAAATAACATTGTGACAACCAACCCCATTGGTTGGTTGTCAAAAGCTGTCAATGTCTATTTAGCAACCCATATCTTTTGAACACAATGAATTTAAGGCGGTTTACGACCCTCCAGTCCTACCTGACACTTTAAGCTTACATTATACATTGAAAGTGAATCTATTCATAACACCATTTTTTTTGGGATTCAAATGAAAGCAAAAAATGTTACAACCAACCCCGGTCTCCCCTACTGAATACCATTTTGGAGATAAACATCCTAAACACATCAAAAAAGCACTCGGTGATGCTATAGCCTACTTGGAGATATCTAAACATACATTTGCTAAGTTATGGTAGAGAAAGCAGACTTAATGTTTCTAAAACTTTCTGAAAATCAGCCTGCGCATCTCATTTCGCTGCACAAACTCTTTGGGGATGTCAGTTAATTCAAGTATGCCCCAGTAAATGTGACAGCACATCAGGTCATTATGCCTTCTTTGTGTGTGATGTGAGAAAAAAAAAAAATCTTTGCCATTATGAGCAGCAACTAAGGATCTTTGGGGTAGCTATAGGCTCAATAGTTTTTTACCTTTGACCTTACAATGTAGCCCACATAAAAACTACTTTTAAATACACATCAGCCATTTTCCATACATTATTATGTTTATATTCAGACATGAATTTGATTGTGTGATAGTTTAAAATTGTTCAGATGGCGAAACTAATAATGATAAAAACGTCTTGTTACTGCTCAGTAAAGGGTGCTTAGCACCCTTGGTACCCTAGTGTGTGTGGGGTTGGTGGGTGGGGGGTGATGGGCAGGCTTTACTATAAAGCAGCTTGGATGGTGTGACATTTTATATTTTCTTTGAGTGAGTCCGAAGCAGTTCAGAGCAGTTGGCTAATGGAGTATGTACATTCTATAGTTACAGGTAGATATCGCTATATATTTCTACCCACATAATAATGCAGGTTTCACTTCCTTTGTGTGTCTCCAGTGCTCAATTAAACAGGTAAGTTGAAACAGGATTACTGTAAACTCTTGTAGTTACAGGAAGATATAGTTTCAAACCATCATTCTGAATCACACTGTCTGTATTTCCTGTTTCGCAACCTGTCACGTTGCCAGTCACGCTTGGACAGAGTAGGCTATATTATGACCAAAAAGAAACACTGTTAGGCTAGGCCTATCTCATGTATTGGTAACACAACAACTGAATAATCAGCTCTGTTACTCTGAATTGGAAAATATTTACATTTCTATGCATTATAATGTACAGAACAATTGAATATAAAGTGGCTGGTAAAAATGTTGAGTGGCTGGTAGATTTTAGAATCTACCTGCCACAGTGGCAGGTGGACAAAAAAGTAAATTTCCGTCCCTGGTGTGTGTGTGTGTGTGTGTGTGTGTGTGTCTTTGTGTGTGTGTGTGTGTGAGAGAGAGAGAGAGAGACAGTTTGTGTGTGTATATGCGTGCTGGCATGTGCCCACGTGCGTGTATGAGCATGTGTAGGTGTATTTTTGTCTGTGTGTGTTTGAATGTGACTGTACACTCACTGTATTGAACAATCTCCTGCATCTTCTCCCAGACTCTGAACTTCAGGTTGCCCAGGTGCTTTGCCACATTGATCAGAGCTCCTGAAAGCCTCTCTGGATCCTGCAGTGTGCACTGGGCTCTGGAATAACATTCAGGAGTCAGTGCTGCTGTGGGTTTGGGTTCAGAACCACAGAGAAGAGAGAGACAGGAGGCACATCACTCACCTTTCCATTGTGCTCTTGTAGTTCTGGAAAAATGGATAAATATGGTAAAACCATCTTGTTATATTGTTGTTTATGTTGCGCAGTTTATTTATAGACACCTTTGCTTTCTCTCTCACACACACACACACACACACACACACACACACACACACACACACACACACACACACACACACACACACACACATACTGTATCTCACATCATAAAGCGCACATCTTTATCAACCACAATAACTGACATAAACATAAACATAATATTTAAGATATTAAACATATAAGACTTTAGGATTTAGCACATCTCATTGTGTAAAGAGGGAATGTATCCTACCTGCAGGAATGTGACATCATCAGCTTTCATCTCCTCTTCTATGGCTCTGATTGTGTCTGAAAGAGATGAGATCTCTCTGCTCATCTTCTCAATCTTCTCCTTCATCATCTGACTCTTCTGCTCCTCTTCCTCCCTCAGTGCAGCTATCCTGGCTGCCTCTTCATCTTGTAGAAACTGGTGAAGCTCGAAAAACACCTTCTTGATCTGCCTCTCTGTAAGTTTGGACTGAATCTGTGCAAAAATTGTGTTGTGAAATTGTCATGCATGAACATCAGTATGATAAAAACAAACTCTCGAAAGGCAGTGTTGTGGTAGGACTGTTGATTTTGTAGTGACACTGAGTGTTACAAGGCACAGTGAGATTTTAAAAGTGTAGAATCACACATATTATAAGAAGCAACTCCAGTCCTGTAAAACACCTCTTCAGTTTCTACATCTTGCCACCCATTACTCATTTAGCAAACAAGTCATGCAGCTCCTGTTGGTTAAATTCTACTGCCCCGGTAGGTACGTGGAAGAATCCAGTTTTAAAGAAGTAATTATGAATAATACCGCAACCAACCCAAATAATGCTATGTAAGTGTAGGAAAATTGTGAGAAATTAAAAAAGATAATCTATGTAATCTATCTAATAATAATGCATGTTAGTGAATGAAGGAAAAGGAGGAAAGCCTGTGATACACAAGGTGTGAGTTTAAAGAATTCACAGAGATGGTTATTGGATTGCCCAACGTAGTTAAACACATTCACCTTAATATGGTCAGCTGATTTATGACAGTCATCTTTGGCCTTCTCATAGTCCTTCAGCTTCCCCTGCAGTTTGACCATCAGCTCCTCCTGCAGTCAGTGGATCACATTAATGTCATGTGTCTGACAGCTCTGTCTCTATTATTATCATATAATATCATATAATATCACATCATATATTATTATTATACTGCCTAGGTGAGCAGTAGAGGGAACCTGTCAAGTCCCCATGTATTGTTGGATTATTAAATAAATGGCCAAATAGCCCTACCTTAACATCAACTGCTGCTTTGCCAATGGGACTGAAGTTGTGGCCTTTGTGTACTTTGGAGTCTCGACACAACTGGCACACAAGCTGCTGATCATCTTGACAGAAGAGCTCAAGCTGTGTCTTATGCAGACTACAGAGAGTCTCACTGGATATGGCCCGACGACCTACGTCTCAGGTAAAATAAAAAAGACATGTATAAGATATAACTAATTACACCAAAAAGACCGCTGTGAGTGTGTGTGTATGTGTGGGTTAAATAAAAAAGGCATGTATAAGGAATTAATAATTACAGGTGTAATCTATGTAACACCAGACAGACCTCAGTGGTGTGTGTGTGTGTGTGTGTGTGTGTGTGTGTGTGTGTGTGTGTGTGTGTGTGTGTGTGTGTGTGTGTGTGTGTGTGTGTGTGTGTGTGTGTGTGTGTGTGTGTGTGTGTGTGTGTGTGTGTGTGTGTGTGTGTGTGTGTGTGTGTGTGTGCGCGCGTGCGTGTTTGTGTACTGCATTCCTTAGAGGGAAAAAAGAATGGAGCAGTATGATGACGCCACGGGTCAGGTTAAATAAAAAGGACATGTATAAGATATAAATAATTACACCAGAAAGACCTCGGTGGCGCGCGCGCATGTGTGTGTGTGTACTGCATTCCTTAGAGGGACAATAAAGTGAAAGAATGGAGCAGTATTATAATGCTACATGTTGTACGTATTGTGGTTACACGTTCGTGTATCTTAGAGGAGGAGTGTAATAAAGTGTGTAACAACATGTACCATTATGTACTTAAACCTTAGTGTAAGGGTTAAGGTTAGGATAAGGGTTAGTGTAACAGTGCATGTAACATTATGTACTTAAACCTTACTGTAAGGGTTAGGGTTAGGATAAGGGTTAGTGTAACAGTGCATGTAACATTATGTACTTAAACCTTAGTGTAAGGGTTAGGGTTAGGATAAGGGTTAGTGTAACATTATGTACTTAAACCTTAGTGTAAGGGTTAGGGTTAGAATAAGGGTTAGTGTAACATTATGTACTTAAACCTTACTGTAAGGGTTAGGGTTAGAATAAGGGTTAGTGTAACAGTGCAAGTACAATATGTAACATGTTGTAACGTAGATTCATGTGAAAGGTAACATTAAAATAAAGTAAAATGATCTTAATTTTTCATAGTATACAGACACACAGCTACAGCATGGACATGAAGTGTATACAGACATCAACAACAAATAGACATAAGACATACAGGTAAACATATACGCTTCCAACAAGAAGGAAAGTTGGAAGCGTATATGTTTACCTGTATGTATTATGTCTAAATAATTTCAATATTAAAAAAAAAACAAATAAATAATTGCATTGTTATTGAATAAATAACATTGCATATGGTATTTCTAATCAGATGTAATCTGTGTGACAGCAGAAGACGTGTGTGGGTGTACATCACTGCGTTCATAGAGGAATGTGAAAGCCTGAAAGTGAAAGAATGGAACATCTTCATAGTTGTCAGTGATTTCAACCTGTGCATGTCACAGTCCTGTAACATTATGTACTTAAACCTTAGTGTAAGAGTTAGGGTTAGGATAAGGGTTAGTGTAACATTATGTACTTAAACCTTAGTGTAAGAGTTAGGGTTAGGATAAGGGTTAGTGTAACAATGCAAGTACATTATGTAACATTTTGTAACATGTAGATTCATGTGAACATTAAAGGTAACAATGAAATAAAGTAAATTTACCTCAATTTTCATAGTAGTCAGTGAACCATTGATTTCTACTTCTACTCTACCTCCCAGTGTT